>ML800643.1:5474-21531 GCA_009831015.1 Picea engelmannii
TGGACGGGAGGCCTGACATGTAGTCCATTGATATGGATTCCCATGGCCTGTCAGCAGTAGGAAGAGGCGTGTACATGACCTATTTCTTAATGGTTGGTTTGGAAATAGCACGGGCAATGCAAGACCTGATATACTTGCTAACCTCCTATCGAAGTTTCATCCAGTATAAATGTTTATGTAGCATCGCCACTATTGTTTCAATATCGAAGTGTCCTGCCACCCGACTGTAGTCATCTTCCCAAATTAGCTTCGCCTTCTCACTTGATGGAACACAGATATGGCCTAGATGACACAACAACCCATCCTGAAGATGAAAATTATCGACAACTATGTTTGAACCCAACATTTGGTAGGTGGTGGTGGAGTCAGGGTCTGTATAATAGAGTTGAGGCCACCTGGATGTCTCATGGTTGCAAGATTCTATCACCGTGATGAGTGACACAACTAGAGGTCTGCTGAGTCAATCAACGACGCGATTGGTGCTTCCTATTTTATACTTGATGTTGAGGTGGAATTGCTGCAAGTATGTGGACCACTTTTAATGGTGGGCATTATGCAATTTTCCCTTTGTCTGCATGAACTACAGTGGCTTATGATTAGTGTGGATGAATGTCTCCTTCCCAAGAATGTAATGTCTCCACTAGCAGCAAGCTTTCACAATGGAGTACATTTCTTTGTCGTAATTAGGGTACTTACAGATAGTATCTGACAATGTCTCACTATGATAGGCCACAAGGTGGCTATACTGAGTGAGAAAGGTGCCCACAGAATAGTCTGAAGCATCTGTCTCGATATCAAAGGGATGTTGTAGGTCTGGTAGTGAAAGTACTGGGGCCGAGCTCAAGTGTTGCTTCAAATCATCGAATGCTTATTGTTGGGACCAGCCCCATGAAAATTTCTCCTTACCACCACCCCTATTTATTTGGCTGGGGGCCCATGCAATATGGGAGAATCCCAACACGAACCTGCGGTAGAAATTGGCAAGGCCCAAGAAGCTCCGAAGCTCAGTGAGTGTTGTTGGGGCTGGCCAGTCACGGATGACTTGGATATTTTCTGGATCCACATGTACGCCATGCTTATCAATGATGTATCCCAGGTAATGGACCCTGTCCATGACGAAGGAGCATTTTTCCAAGTTGGCGTATAGCTTGTGCTGCTGCAGGGTGTGCAGAACCTCCTGAATATGCTGCAAGTGTTCGGCCCAAGTCTTGCTGTAAATTAGAATGTCATCTAGATACACCACTACAAACGTATTGGTGAATGGTCAGAGGATATCATCCATCATCCTCATAAAAGTGGTTGGAGCATTTGTCAAACCAAAGGGCATGACCAACCATTCAAAAAGGCCTTTCTTTGAGTTGAAGGCAGTCTTCTAGACATCTGTCTATTCTACGGGACCTGGTGGTAGCTAGACATTAGATCAATCTTACTAAAGTATTTGGCCCCCGTGAGTTGATCAAGGAGGTCGTCGATTCGGGGAATCAAGTACTATTTTCTTACTATGATTTTATTTAGAGGCCGGTAATCAATACATATTCTCCAAGTTCCATATTTCTTCTGTACCAGCACGATTGGGCTCTCGCAAGGTGATGAGCTGGGATGGATGTGCCCCTATTGGAGAAATTCTTATATCTATCGCTTGATCTCCTCATTCTCTAATAAATAGCAATGATAGACTGTACCATTGGGAAGCAGTGCGTCGGGGGTCAGATCAATGGTTTGCTTGACCTGGCAGTGCAGAGGTACCCCTATAGGTGAGGAGAAGATATTCAAATATTCTTCCACAACCTTATCTACTTGCTTCTACTGTGTGGAGAGGTCAGTCGCAGAGACCCTGGATGTGGCTGTGATCTTTCACTTATTCTGAGAGAGAATCATGAAGAAGACAAACTTCCCCATCTAAGAGATGACATTCCTACAATTCTTAGAAGAGATCAAGGAAATAACACTAGGTGGGACTGCCTCGGGTATCCTGTACAATTTTCTGTTCAAAGTAATAATAACACTATGAGGCCTAGAATCATATACAACATGACATTTCCATAAATAAGGTTGTCCCAAAAGAACATCAAAAACTTAGAGAGGATCAACATCACACAATACCTCGTCTTTGAAGGGCTTGATGTCGTAGGATAGTCAACACTGTTGGCTGACGCAGAGATCACTTCCTTGGCGGAGCCATCCAATGGTGTAGGGATATGGGTGTGATGTTGTTGGCAGGGCCAGCTGCTTGATGACCTCTGCTGAGATGAGGTTCTTTTGTCTACCGCTATCAAGTATGAAGTGTAGCGGGGTGCCTTTTACCCACATCTGTGAATGGAAGAGGCGCTCTCCTTCTTCTGGCTCGTCTAGTTCACCAGGCTAGAGCTTGGTGGTAGAAATAGTGGCACTACGTTCCATGTCAATGATCCATATTCCCCTTTCTAGCTATGGCTTAGAGTCATAATCCACATCTGATTCAGAGGCTTTGACTTTGGCCACCAATGACTGCTTTGGGAGATAGTTGACAGTGTTATGCCAAGGGATCTTATGGAAGTTGCACCACTTCCCGGTATCCTTCTTTGTATTTTCGGTGTCCTTTCCTTGTGGATTGGACTGGTTGTCCTGATACTTCCCATATTTACGCTATCCTTTGTTTTTTGGGTTGAGGCCACCCTTTCCTGGATTTTGTTGTGAGGGGTTCCCAGGTCTAAATTGTCGTGTCTTTTGTTTGAGCTTTTGCTCGATTTTGACGACATATCGGTATGCCGCGCCCAAGGATGAGATGTCCAGAAATTCCATTTCAGTATGGATGTATCTATACAGAGCACCATGATACTTGAGCACTAGATGTCACTCTGAATCTTTGATACCCATCTTGGTGCACAAGGTATGGAAGATATTTGTGAAATCTAGCACTGCTTGGTCTCTTTCTTGCCGCAGTGTGGTCCATTTGGTATACAGGTCGTCATAATTTTTGAAAGGGTAGTATTGTTCCTTAATAACATCCATGAAGGATTCCCAGGTGGTCGTGAATGAAAATAATAAGGTTTCCTTTGTTTCCTTTTGCTCACAGAAAGTTTCCCACCAATGTTTGACATGGGGAACGACTTTGAGGAGTGCAAAAGTAATATTTTCTCTATTCGAAAAGTTATGGACAAAACAATACCCTTCCAGTAGATTCAACCACTTGTCTACAACATATGCATCAATATGACCTTCAGTATAGGAATATCAAAGTTTATTTGTACCTTGAAGGGGGCGGCGCCTCCGTTCGAAGAAGATGTGTCGCCTATTGGTAGCCACCGAAGGATTTGTGCGAAACTATCCATCATCTAGTTTCTCTGTTTCGTGAGGGATTCCTCAATAAAAGGTTCTAAAGGAACTCCTATCCCATAATATTTCTTTTCTCCTACCATGAGAGGTGACTTGGGCATGCAAGAGCTTCTATCTTTAAGAGAAACAAGCTCGAGACCCAACTCATTGTACTCTGACCTCGTTGGGGACATGCATTAAGATGACAAGGAGCAGACTACTCTGATACCACTGATCCAGATTTTATGAGAAAAAAAAATGAATACCGATTATTAAGAGATGCTTAACACAAAATAAAAGAGATACAATAAAACTGGTTTTCTATTCAATAATGAAATAAGTTGGAACTGTAAAATGCAGCAGAAACAAGCTTGTTGGAATGGTGGCGGCTTATCTTTAAGAAGAGATGTGATGGTTGTTCGCATTCGCAAGAAGACTATTAAAATGAGGCTCTGAAGTCCTTTTTACAATAAAAAAGAATTACAAAACCCTATACATCCAAAAACCTAACCCTAGGAGATGAAGCGCCAAAAGTCATGTGGGCCTCGTTTGGGTAAGTTAGTACATCAACTTCACGGGGTCGCAACCTTTACATACAATCTCTGTTTTAGGCATGTGATAGCCCGTTGGAAAGGTATCATTGAGGAGATTCATTTTGGGGGCTTAATCATTCCTTTGGATGTCATCAAGGAGATTGATCCTGAAAATCCTTCATTTAGGCCCTCAAAATGGCCCCGTAAGTTAAAACTGCTAAAAATAGTAAATTGCCAAAATTGTCAGAAAACTATTTTGAGCTAGCTGGAAAAGGTGGATGGCCAATGATATCCATATGGATCATGAGTGTACTATAATTCAAAGTGAATAAATTTTTTTTTATTTAAATAATAGAATTAATGGAGAAATTAGAATTGGGTTAACCCTAAAATAAGGAAAGTGGACAAAGTGACCTAGAAGATGCTTTTAAGGAAGCTACTTGGTACACATGGAATTTATGCCGAAGGAAGTATGGAAAGTATATCACCTACCATCATCACCGATATATCTTGTACCCCTGACAATATTGAAAATGTACACATCGATGCAGATTGCTCGCCATAATTATTCTTGATCTACACCGAACTCTTCAAGGAAGTCTGAGATGTATTCTCTTGTTCATATGAAGAGATGCCAGGAATCGAACCTCTAATTTTCGAACATGATATTAAAACTTACCCAGATGCTAAGCCTATTCGACAATGTATTATAGTTGTCAATCCCCAGAATTCCCTTTCTATTAAGGTAGAGGTAGAGAAACTGCTTAATGATGGCTTCATCTACCCGGTTCCCTTGACTGAATGGGTATCCAATTCCATTCATGTGAATAAGAAGCAAGGAACCATCCGTATATGCATGGAGTTTTGTGACCTTAACTAATCCTGTCCTAAGGACAACTTCCTGACACCATTCATTGATCAGATCCTCGACGAATGTGCGAGAAGCAAAGTTTTTTCTTTCATGGATTGATTTTCAGGGTATAACCAAATTCAAATTAAACATGAGGATCAACATAAGACAAAATTTATTTGTCCTTGGGGTAATTTCACATATCGGAAGATGCGTTTAGGCCTTAAAAATGATAGAGAAACCTTCCAACATGATATGACCTTCGAATTCCATGATCTCAAGCATATAGTCAAAGCTTATCTTGATGATCTTGCTGCTCACTCTCATAAGAGAGTGGATCACCCTAAGCACCTTCGACTAGTTTTTGAAAGATGTCATCATTATCGCATCCGATTGAACCCTCATAAATTCATCTTTTGCATTATTTCAGGATGTCTTCTATGATTTTTAGTCTCTAAGACCGGGATCATGGTAGATCCATTAAAGGTTGAGGCAATACTTTGATTGCCTCCCCTACACACTATTCGACAACTTCAAGGTTTACAGGAGAAAGAAAACTTTTTACGTCGATTTATAGTGAACTATGACAATATTACTAAGGGTTTCATGCATATCTTGAAGAAGGACACCCCTTTTATCTGGGATGAGTGAGCCAAGGAATCCTTTGATGCTTTGAAGAAAGCCTTGGTATCGACGCCTCTACTGAAGTATCCTGACTACAATAGAGATTACTTTGTTTATGTCACCACATACGAAGAGATGATTGGTATGGTATTGGTTCAAGAGGATGATGAGCTCCATGAGCACATCATTTACTATATTAGTCAAAAATTATTCGGTCCTGAGCTCAAATATTCTCACATTGAAAAGCTAGCTTTGGCTTTCGTTCACGTAGTCCAATGATTACGTAATTATATATTTCTTTGCAAAACTACCGTGGTTGCTGATGTTAATCCATTTCAATACGTCCTTACCAGGTGTATCATAGGGGGGAAATACAATAAACAGATTGTCATTTTACAAGAATTTGATCTGAATTTCACTTCTGCGAAATCCAAGAAATCACTAGTATTTGCAGAGTTAATATCTGACTTCCCACGATTGGACGAGGACGTTTTTCATGATGATTCTTTTCTGGATGAACACATTTTCTTGGTCTCTTCGTCCGACCCCTAGTATGTAGACATTGTTCTCTATCTTCAAACTTTCAAGTTCCCTCAACATATCTCACGAGATGACCGATGATATATACAATACCAAGCTAAGAACTACCTTATCGTCGATGACACTCTGTATTGTCGAGGAATAAAAAATATCTTGCACCGTTGTTTAAATCACGAAGAAGTCGAGTAAGTTCTAAACGATTTCCACAGTGGGGATTGTGGTGGTCATCTATCCGGGCTTGCGAAAATCTAGAAAATTTTGCGAGCCTATTATTTTTGGCCTTCTATCTTTAAAGATTACATTGAAGTGGTTAAGAAGTGTCACCCCTACCGGGTGTTCACTCATAAAATGTGCTCTCATCTAGACCCTCTCCATCCAATCATTATCGTCGGTCCCTTCACAAAGTGGGGGGTGGAATTTATGTATTTCAACCCAACTTCGGCTGGGGGGGATAAACACATTATCATGGCTGTAGACAAATTTACTAAGTGGGATGAGGCCATGACTACAGTTAAATCTGACAGGAATACTACCGCCTTCTTCATATCCAATCAAATTATCGCTAGGTTTGGAATCCCGAGTGAGATTGTCACTAATCATGGCAGTCACTTTCATAATTAAATGATGAAAGAAATAGAAACTAAACTGGGGTTTAAGTATGTTCATTCTTCCCCTTACTACCCCCAGGAAAATGGATAGGTAGAGGCCGTAAACAAGTCTCTCAAGACCATTTTGCAAAAAATTGTTAGCCACAAAAAATCTGACTGGCATATCATGCTATATCCCGCACTTTGGGCATGCCAAACCTCGATGTGGAGTTGATATTACCTATTGAATGTGAAATCCATTCTCTTAAATTGGCATTTTTTCTCCTACCTGACACTTTCGATCTCGAACGATGCCTCGTGCACCTAGAGAGCCTTGACGAGCAGCGTTGAGACACCTCTATGACTATCGAAGTGAATAAAAGATGTGTCAAGGTCCAATATGATAAGTCTGTCTATCCTCGTTTGTACGCTAAGGGTGACTTGGTACTTTTATATGATCAAGCCAAAGAACCACTAGGGGCAGGCAAGTTCAAACCCATGTGGAACGATCCCTATATCATGTGATGTGTCTTAGAAAAAGGATCCTATGAATTAGAAGATTATGAAGGGAACATGTTGGCTGAGCCTAGGAATGGGCTCTACTTGAAAAGATATTACACCTGAGCCCCAAGATTGGGCATAAATATTTGTATACTAATGTAATTTAGTGTATATATCTTTTCCCTTTATTGTTTGTCTTCATATTGCTTATCAATTTTTCCCTTGGTTGGCAGATGTCAATAGAGTCTTTGGTGTACTTAGGATTCACAGACGAAGCCAGTTGTCATACATGAAACTTGGGTTCCACCACTTGGGTTGTTTACTCACCCGAGGGTCTACTGATGTCTTCAAGTGGTGTATGCCTAAGGCCATCCATGAATAATTTGGCTGAATATAGCATCGTTATAGAACTTTTTCCCGATGCCATTTCACATGGTATTCGCTCTTTTGAGGTTCGCCTGGATTCCCAATTAGTAGTATGTCAATTGAACGAAAGTTACCGTGTAATATCCCTAAGGCCGAACCCAATTGTAAATGTAAATACAAATGTACTTAAGCTGCTGAGATGTATGACATCATTTTATATGCACATTTCATTGTATAGTGCGCGCATGTACTGCGAAGTAAAAGGAGGAAGTGTGCACATTCCTGGATACCGCACGCAACAACTTGAGTGTGCGCGATTGTGAGGCCAATGAGCCTTTGTGTATATGCTATGTTTTATAGGCTGGTGAGCCAGTTATTATAAGTTAGGATGCTTATGTTTTGATTAGGCTGGAGAGCCTAGATGTTAAAGGTCAGTGCGTCTGTTTTTTTACATGTCTCATAATTAATATAAATACATCATTGCATGTAGATCGACCATGATAAAAGAGATGGGGGAATAAAATCCACTGTTTAGGGAAAGGGGGGGGCTAAGATAGGGAGATTAAGAAAAAAATGAATATTATATTAATATTTTTTAAATATAAAGTATGGATAATTATTTTATCCTAAATTCTAAAGTTGGGGACAAGTGGGCCAAGTAGCTCCCAACATGACAAGTGTCAAGTTGGGGACATGCATACATATTGTTGGGACTTAGTTCATTTCCAATCATATTTTACATCATTCCTACCAGTTAGTCAATCATCCATAAGTATTCACACATCATTGAGCTATCATTTATATCTTCATGATTGTACCTGAACCTGTATCCATAGCCATTTTTGTGTTCGTGTATCTGGTTAGCTTGGGAGATGGACTGAATAAGTGGGTTGTTAGGTCTATGGGATATTGAAGAGGCAGGTTTTCAGGCCCGTGAGCAATTCTCTGGGTGAGATAATTGTTTGGGATTGATTTCCTGAAGGTACTAAACTACATCTCTAGTGCTATAAGACTTATTGTCCATCCTGTTGCTAAAGCCCGAAAAGGAAGTGGGGCAGCTGAAGGACTATTGAGAAGAGAAGGGGAACACTTCCTGGGTGGGACATGCATGTGGGGAATGAGGGACTATAGGCTGTTAGTTTGAGTTGGCACCTATGAAAGAGTCTTTCCTGTTGTCCATGAAACTTAGCTTGGTTAGGAATCCCTTTACCCAAGTGGAGTTTAGTCCCAGCTCAGGGGTGACCCACTGTTGAGAGTGATGAACATTTTGGTCTAAGGCTGAGAGGTTTGTGGAAAGTCTACATGAAGTTGGTGATATTCTCACAAAGATAAGTGTCAATTTTGTGTTAAATTTACATGCTGCATTGTTATTTATGTATTTAATTTTATGGGTTTATCCTATGCGTGATTATAAATGTTTGTATGTTTATGGGTATTTCCTGTATATGATGCATGTATATGTTACTGTTATTTCTGTGGAAATCCATGCATTTACGAAATGTATTTTTCTGCTTATGTTTTACATGTAAAGCTTCCGCAAATGTTCTGTGTGCATATGTTTTAATTGCATGCAGTTAGAAAAATTTATGTGGCATATCTCAGTTGGTTGCTGGGTGTGTTACAATATGTTCCCTAGAGAGAACAAGAGAGTTCTCTAGCATAGCGTGGCCTAACATGGATGGTCGGGGACATTACATACCGTGTGTGTGACCCTACGTTACTCCGACGATTCCTACACGTACGCCTTTTGGAGCGAATTTTTTATTTTATTACTTATCATCACATACCTAGGAGTTCTAATTATGTATCTGATGCATATGATAATATCGTTTTAGATTGGCATTTGTCACATAACTAAAGCAAAGAAAACATTCTCATCAATGTACACATTGTAACATAAGTAAAGCCGAAGAACCATGTTTTTATATATATTTCAAAAAATATGATGTTTATTGTAAAAAATTGGGGCTAACACCCTTAATACACATATACAACCAATAATACAAAGTCAAGACATCTATGCCTGTGGCGTTGGATACATGCCATTATAGAAAACTACAATGTTTGCGAGACACCAAAAGGGTCGCACCCAAGCTATGGGCACGCCTACCACCTAGCACTGCATAGAATCCAACATATCCTCCACTTGAACCATCAAAATCCTTTGTGTCAAATGAGACAGGTTTCCCTGCACATTTTGAAGGACTCTCTCTGATTCTCCTCCCTCCACCTCATCTCCTCGGTGCCTTTGACGATGTCGTGGAAGCTCGTCCATCCATCATGGACCTACGTCTGCATCACATATGTGTCTAATTAGTACTTAAAATATCATCCAAAAATATTTTTGTTTTCCTATACAAAAATAATAAAAAATGAAATATTTAAAAAACTTTGACATACCCATGTCCCCGTAGGCAGTCCCTGGTGGTAATGGCATGTCAGGGTTCCTTATTAATTTAATCCCTGCATAGGGGTAGTCATCCATAGCAATGACCGTCCATCTCCACTAGTAAAATAAATCATTGTTGTAGGATGTGGGCACCCTACCTCCCCCTTGTCATCTCATCACCTCGGTCCACTGTGCCATGGTTGGATCACGAGGTCATCGCGGAATAATCTTAACTCTAGGTCCCAAACCTAGAACCCACTTGAAGAAAAAGCTACACAAGATGGAAGAAAAACCAAAGTTCCTCTTACCACCCTATTTTCATTCTATCAACTGGCTCTTCATGTTAGCTAGTAGTGAGGTGCACCAGTCATACACTATCGGTCTCAAGAACTCTACGGAGTAGAACATAAGTGGCCTCTATGCCTGGTGCAATGAAGTTGATCCTGTGATTAGTGTCAAAACAAGGACAACAATCTTGAGGCTTAGATTGTTTATCACTCCGATGGGGAATTGACTCCCGAAATTCTTAGTCCCTGCAATACAATGAGCCTCTATGTATTCTTCTATCTTCATACCGCTCCTAGCTACCCAGGTTTTGAGGTTGACCACCTCACCTCGACGTGACAACCCCATCAAGAAATAAATATCCTCGACTTCAATCCTTAATGGTTTCCCATCAAGGTTGAAGCTCTTAGTGTCTGGATCCCAGTAATCCACGAGCAACTGTAGCAATCTCACTTGGGTCCTCATCCCTTTGAGAGCCCAAAACTTATAGAACCCGCATCTTTTCAAGGCCATTTGGGCCCCTAAATATCTTTCCACAACAACATATACCTCCTCATGTTCCCTTTCTCTCCACTCTAGCACCATCCTGCAAGAGAAAAATCATTTTTTAAGTTAGCAATAATAAAAAACATTGTTTACGGACATATACGCAGGATGCAACATTCACATTCACATATAGGGTTGAGTATACACAGACTATATTTTAGACAACCGCATATAATAATGCATATATGTGACCCAATGAATGGTAGCATGTGTACACCTAAACTTCTATTTTTCACCGTAAATAAGTGAAAATTCAAAACCTAAATACAAAATGTAATCCACTAAAAAGAAAGAGGCGGGGAAGAGGAATTACCTGGTCCAGACAGTTGTTGATTCTGTCACTCGTAGCTCCCACAAAAACCAATTGAAGTTTGGAGGTAATTTGATCCAAAATCCACTATTTGGGTAAAAAAGTAAAACATTATAGTAAATTTGTTTTTTTTTTACTATTTATAGCAAATTTTTACCCACTTTGCATAGTTTTAGATAATATTTTCGCCTAATGGACTAATACAACAGTGGATTGAGTTAGTTTTTGTAGTTTTATCTAGGGATTCTTGTTGTTTTCAACGTTATGTCGACCATTCATAACTCCAGATAGGTATTTTTTCTACCCAATATATAGGATAGGTATCCATTCCATCATGCACACTTGCATCGTCCTATAATTGTCACTCATATTACCTAGTTAATAACCCATTTTTTAGAAACACAAAACTTTCTATCTGCGACGAGAAGTGTCATTATCAAATGGTAGAGACTTACCAAACATGGGTACCCTAGTTAGACCCTCTACTTCATTCGATGCCCATGCATATATTTTCTTCGTAGGACCGGGAGTCCCTTATAGCTAATACATGACTTTATGTTGAACCTCATTTCTCACTCATAAACATGTTGACCTATACCTAAAGGACTCCCAAGCGAGTTTGATTTAAACTCTTTTCCAACTTGTTTTCAAAAAGCGACAAGATTGCTGAGTGAACTTGTCTCTTTCACACTCATAAATTGGATTTGAAAGGATGAATATTTGGTACAAGTTTATCCCTTTTTCAAACCAAGTAGACTAATATTATGAAAAAGGAAATTATTTGGTGTTAAGTTGTGATTGCATCTCATGCCCTTGCTTTCAGTATTGAGCCTATTGTCGGTTCTCACTTTGCATTATAAACTGTTTGCCTCAACATTTTTTCATCCTCAACCAAGAAGAGCCTTGTTTATATCCTTCACAGCTTGACACCCTATACCTAGGAGGGAACATTCCCCCGAGTGTCCATCTACCGCATGCACCTCCTTGTATTGAAAATAGGTATGTTCCATTGCTGGAACTAGTTATGATTACTTGCGACACTTGTTTCCTCCTCTATATCATAGAATTCATTTGACTATGAAAAAAAAACGACGGGTTGGAAGGGAGTATTATCTTATGTTAGCAACAATCGTGTTGCCTTTGAAAAGAGCACAAAATTCTTGAGTCCACTTGTCATCATAATTTTTGTTGTATCATGACCTTAGGAAGTTGAGCTCGTTAGATAAGAGTTTACTCCTCCGACTAGTTAGTCTTCCAGTCCCTATGGATATTTTGATGGTCGCCTCCTGCATCTCATGGTTTCATCATCGATTCTATGCTTTTAGAGTCTTCCATATGTCTCATGCTCTTGTTCAAAGGATTTCTATCAACATGTGTTGGCCATTCCTCATAACTCTTAACTTTGCATGTCGTCTATACCCTCAATTTGTTTTAGAATCACATGAAGTTGTAGTCCTATTGCGCACCTTGGTCCTACTTTCCTCATTGGTAGGTAAACTTGAACCCAACAGTCAACATTTCATCATTGGTTGTTGAATGGGTGGTTTCCCTTGTCTTTGATGACAAGACATCTATTCACACATTGGGATTTGTGCAGTGTCTTGGATGCCATTATCCTTATTGGTGGTTTCCTCACCTTTGTTAGCAATTTTCCTCATTGGCTACTATTCATAGGGTCTTTTTCATGTACCGCTTTCACTTGGCACATGCAAAAGATGCACAGGGTCATTGGTTCATGAACATGTTCTTCATCCAATTTCCTCCAAATCATCAAGCTCATACTTTGTACCTCGTGTTGAATGATGAGAGATGCCTTAATGCTCTTCTTTTAGCGGGTCTCCTTTCATCGACTTCAGATCATCTATTATGGAGATGAGACCTAGAGTCCTATGATTAACTAGAGCCTTGTAGTCATTAGTGGCATGTTCTCTCACCATCGATAGTTGGGAATACATCAATATCTCCATATTGATCGATTATTCAAGTGTTCGAACCTGACTCCTTTATTCACGCTTGTAAGAATCTACTCGGTGCCTTGATACCTACTTTCATCATTGGTAGGCTATCTCATTTTTGTTAACGGTATACCTCAATGAATGGTAATCAAACAAAGTCTTATTGTGTTCGACCTCAACTCCTTTATTCACATTATGTAGACTTGCACCTTTGGCAGATTGTGTAGAAGACTTGAAGACATCAATTTATAGTCACAACTTTCCTAAGTTGTTGATACCTTTTCATTGGACCAGTACCTATGTGACTTCAGTGATCATGGGAGATCATATTGTACTCCATTGTATACATATATCTTCAGATTGATTTTGAGACTGGATTTATTGGGCCTTGTTTGTGACTATGACATCCTTTGGCATGTAACCACATTTGTATTTCCCTATTCATGGCCATGGATAGTTGTTTGGTATATTTTGACATGGATTTTCAGTGTAATTCAAATTGGAAACCATGTATGCAAAGTTAGTACAGATTGTAATGAGAAACTAGTTCTTCCAGTTGGGTCCCCATTACTCCACTTCTGGGTTTTATAATGTATTTCGGCCATCACAGATACTCTTTTGACCTCACACATTAGGGGGAATTTGTTATAGCAAGATTTTCCTCACCCTATGCAATCTTGCACACAGGGCCTTTTTCCATTTCCCTATGCAAACTTGAAGTCCCTTTTCGCAAATCCTAGAGCTAATAACATTAATTTTCCACATATACGCACCCTACCTATATTACAACATGTGTATACGTAGGTTTCACAACTACAACCTGTGTACATCGGGAAATGTGCCCAAAATTAAAAAATGGTGTCGAGTTTCTATGTTACGTCACGAGATCAATGATCCTTGGTGTTTGCACCCAATTCGTCACTTGGTGAGAAAAAAAAAGGGTGCTTACATGCCCAGTTGGGTCTTGCTAAGAATGGCAGTTGTAGAGGAAAGGGTTAGAAGAAGAATAACAAAACTATAAGCAAGAATTAAACTAAAACAAACTAAAACTATGATCATATGGATAAAGAAATAAAAAAGACAACAAGACCAATATCACCAATGTTTTTAGGCTGATCAATTGATGAAATAAAAGCACAATGAAGGAAGGGGGCTGTGAGTCCCTTCTTTCTCCAATGGAAGGCTCTTGTGCCCTCACAAACTTGCTCTCCTTACAATACGAAAATGAGAATGATGGTGAAAGAACTCCAAGCACATTCACTCAATGGAGAGGTGAATGGCTCAATGAAATGGTGCTAATGTGTTATTGTCAAGGAGTGAGTCCTTAAAACAATCTAAGCATCATAACATTACATGAAATTCCTTGAGAAAATGATGTTTCCTCATGGATTTTTATAGCATAGCATTGGGTGATTATGTAACTCCTTTGAGGTGTGAAAAGGGGATCTTTAGGGCTTAATTAGGTCTTTCACCAGCCTACCATGCGGATTCAACTCAGATTTGGGAGTCAAATCGGCTTGGGAGCTGATCCATTAGTGGTTGGGAGGCCGACCAATTCCATAAATGCATCATTTAGCAGGTGCACAGGTTTTTGCGCCAACATCCGCGCGTTGTGTGCGCATGCGTGCATTGTACGTTCCTGTTCCGCGCATATGAGTGCGCACCCAACTTTTGTAAAGCACCCTTCAATTTTTGTTACTTTGCATAGTTTTTGACACTTTTGCAATGCTGTGAAATTAATTCAGTGCCATGAATGACTTCATTCCTGTTTTGACGATGCTGAGTTCTTGTCGCCATGTGCGGACAAAATTTCAGTGATAATAGATGCCCCTTGATGGATGAGGTTAGGAGCATACGTATAGCCGAAATCCATCAATGTTTTTTTTACTGAGAATGGTGTTGTAAGAGAGATAAATAGTGAGACCGTTCAGAGCAATTCGTTGGAGAAGAAAGGAACCGGTAGAACCCGACCTTCCATAAGGTGCGTAACAATATACAAGTGTGTACAAACGAGGCGGGCATGCCCCATGCTCGTGTTATGTAACTCTGAAAAAATATGACAGAAGTGTTGGTGTAGATAACTACAGCGCCCTCGGGGGCGGTAAAAAAAAGGCAAAAGACAATTCTGCAAAGGAATATACTCTGAATAATAGGCAATGATCTCGGTAAGAAACAACGATGACGATGTGGGCATTGATGGCCCTACCAGGTTCAGAGGTCTTCGGAAAATGATAAAAAGAAATGCAATAGTCGCAAAGTAAGACCCTCCATAACATGAGAAAGTGTTGGCGTCGAATGTCATGGGGGCCAACGACAGCAGGGAGCAATGGTGTTTCACCTTGTGCCATCCGAGATCTCTCATTAAATGAAGAATGAGAATCAAGATATTGTCGCCCTTCTGGAAAAAGTGTGATGCTGTCGACAAAAGGGAAACATGACTCCCAGAAGCTAAGGGCTTCATAGAATATACTGAGGTGAGGAAGTGGCAGAGGTGCATAGATGAAGTCAAGAAGTGGGAAGACTCAAGATTTCCCTTGGTTGGAGGATGTATGAGTTGGAAAAGTGGCCGCAACCGTGAACAAGGTCGAGTGTCAGGGGGACGACAAGACTAGTGATAAGTTGTGCCAGAGGCGGGACAAGGTGAACAAGTTCAGAGGGTAGAGGTAAATGACCTGTATAGTGCTCTGAAGATATGAATGATGTCGGTAAGGGAAAATGAGAAGCAATACTCCAACCAAGGGTGACATGGGTTGCATTTGGCCAAAAAGGAAGCAAGTCGCCAATGGTGATGACAAAAGAAAATGTAATGACCGAAAATAAATATGTTTGTACAATAAATAATGAATAATATGGGGAAAATGTACAAATACAGAAATGGGTGCCCCAGTGTGAAATGAGTGCCCCAGGGAGGGCAGAAATTTCTTGGTAAAAAGATGAAGGGTGGGGGCCCCATTGGTGAGTTTCTGTTTGAGGTGGGTGAAATGAAGATAGGTTCGCAGATGGGAAAATTGATGGTCGATGAAATGGAGGGTTCTTGATCCTGCGGGGGTGCCAGTAAAAAGAATAGAACCATAAAGAGATGTTCTGGGAGTCCATATGGGAAGCTAGCAAAAATGAGGAGAAGGAGTATGTAGTTGATGTGCATCATGATGAAAGACTATAGGGACTCCCATCCCTAAAGGGTAATGAAGAATAGCATGAGTGTCAAAAGTGCCAAAAGGTTCTATGAATGGGACAACTCATGTGGGTGAGAATGCTACCGGGTTATAGCACCGAA
>ML800643.1:56912-74674 GCA_009831015.1 Picea engelmannii
GAAGGTATGGCCACCTTTTCCTGTTCATTTAAATTCTTATTCTTTATTAGATTTTGGGCATGCCAAAGCTGAGGCAGCAGCCCTGGAAGACCTAAATTTGGTCCTCATTGAATACAAGAAGCACGATTCGCAAAGGGTCATGGGCAATCATTTGGCCAGTTGCGGGCTCAAGATATTTGAGCATGAGAATTCACCCTCAGATGACATTTTCCGAGGCACAAGGTCCTATGCCGAGATTCTAACTCGGATACAAACCTTGGCACCCGAAGAAAGAGCCAATGTTTTGAAGTTCCAGGAACATCGACGCAGTTGTCTTCCTGCAGTGTTGCGGGGTGAGAGTCTGAGTACGGTGGAGGTGAAACAAAGAGATGTCGAAGGATCTAAGGATGTGACTCCCGATCAAGAAAAACACCAGGATGAGGGAGAGTAAACTAAGAGTCTGAAAGAAGAGATAAAGACTCCCGAACCGTCAAAGAAGAAGAGTCTGGTTACTACTCTGGGAAAATCAGCGAAGCAGATCGGAGAACCTATCACATTAGTTACCCACTTGCAGTCGACTCAGGGAAATATTGATGTAGGATGGATATTCAATGAAGAGTTGAGGCCTATAAGGGTAGAAGAACTCCCTCCGAATGAGTTTTTCTTCGATAAGAAGAGAAAGGAAGTGGTAAAGAGGGAATTCTATCAGGAAGGAGAGTCAAAAGCAAAGAAATACAAAGTCATAACTGATGGGAAGGACAAGAAGAATGAACAATTCACAATTGAAATAGCAAGGACATTAGGAGCATATGCCTCGGTGAACCAATTCTCAGTCGGGCTTTTGAAAAACCAGCTTAAACGAAAAAATCACCTCATCAAGACCCTTGAAGCCAGACTAGCCACAACAACAGAAACTGCCAAAGACCAGGCGAGCGTAAGAATAGAGCAGGCCAGGTTGGCCGATAAAAATGAGATAGAGATACTCAAGACTAAGCTCTAGCAAGCACATCTGGTGGTCCGAGATGGTCATATGCAAGCGATCTAGCAAAGAGATTTGATCCAACAGCTGCAGGCTAGGGTGGAAATCGCCGAAAGCAAAGTGATAGATATCGGGATGTTTCAGTCCCAGGCGATGGAGATTCGGGGCAGAGTCTCTATGTCCCAACGAAATTTACTCGGCAAGGTAGGGGAGATTCAAGACAATTTCTTGTTGGTTAATCAAGTTTTGGAGAACTTATCTTCCAGAGAAAGGGAAGCTGGAGCAGCACGGGTCGCCTTCCAAGAGGTTGTGATAGCCACAAACAACAGGGGTTCGGGAAGTACTCCCAGGTTCACCATTTCGAAGCAAACCAGAGGAAACATTTTGTTCAAAGAATGGGAGCACGACATCATGGAAGGCAAGCTGCAAGCCAAAAGGGTAACAAATTCCTTAGAAGAGGCCTTTAGTTCTATAGATGGAAATCTGCTAGGCATTGATAGCAGAGGTAATGTCGAGGCGTTGATGCAAATGAATATGGCAAAAATCTCACTTGATCTAAAGGAAAAAGAGGAAAGAGATTCAACCGAGATCTCCCAAGTGACTATGGTGGACATAGTCCAAATAGACAAATGTATGATTAAACCAAGTGCGCAATTATGCGCTATCGACATCATAGACGGACATATGGAAGATAGGATGCCGCAGTTAGCCCAAGAATGTTACTTTTTTGAATCCAGCTGTCAAGAAGAACCGTCGAGGCTAATATCTGAGATGGTTGAAAGATGTGTCACCTGTACCGAGCACGCGCGAGGAAAAATGTTTGGCACCAAGTGAAGACAAAGAAGAAGAAATGGAACAATTGTTGTCCTCCCTATCATGACCGAAATTTTGTAACGATTGAGATTATATCTTATTTGTAAAATTGTATAAATACACCACAGAAAGAAAAGAAAAAGGCTGGACCTTTTTGTGTCAATTGTAACAAAGTTTTTACATTTTGAGAGTTAATACAAATCAAATCTGAAGATTCTCAATTCCATCACGACTGTGTTATGAGTTTGTTTTCTTGTATCTCATATTTTCGTTTCATTTCATATTCATAACTGGTGAATGCTTCGTTATAATTTAGTATGACCACTACTATAGCGAATGAATTTTGGTTTTCTATAATTGTTTACTATTTTTTCTCTGTACCAGCTATTAGCAGGTGTAAGACCAGTCAACACTTTCAGAATTCTACATACATTTTATGCTACATCGGGTTATTTCCTTACAGTGTTCCTCTTCTGTTTATAAGTGAGATTCTCCCTTGATAGGAGCCTTACACCATAGACAGCTAAATGTTTTTCTCCCACCTCATACCTTTTATTAAGATATAACTCAGTTACAGAAAAGAGCCTTTGATTTGCACCCCATTTTATTTTCGAAATCATAAATTCTCTTTTATACGACCAAATTGAAACATCGCTTAATTTCTCTCTGAAGTTTTTCTTAGTTTACTATTCCTCCATGACTGCCTCTGTACCAACACAGCCCAATATCGAACCCAGATTATCAAATCAAACGCACATTGCCTTAAACCTTTTCGATACTATTCTTAAAATAGCTACTACCTGGATTGAACTTGAACATTCATGGGCAGTGATTGAACATGATATAACCATCCAGGAACAGTTGGAAGCTAGACAACGCCAATGTAGAAATCTTTCCTAGCTTCCTTTGCCAAAGGTTGACGTTTCTCTCTTCTCCACCCTTTACCCACTTTCGGATGCCTAGACATTGTACTTCTAAGCCTTAAGTATAGACTCTGGAACAACAATGGGTAAAGAATAGATATTATGTAACTTATCCCAAATTTCTTTAGCTAATGAACATTTACCCACTCTGTCCTTTACTGAATCATATAGTCCTTCCAAAATGAAATCCATTGCAATTTTGTTATTTCGTTTCATTTAGTTCTTTGTTGTAGTCTTTTGTTAGGGACCTAACCCCTCATGTAAGTAGAATAATATATTTCCATGTAATAAAGGTCAATATTAATAAGGCCTAGAAATAAGGAAGAATAAGTCAAATGTAATAAAACCTAATAGAAGCTTCCGCTTCTAGAAGGATCTTCCTCTAGATGGTTCTTTTGATAGACATATTTAGTATAAATAGGAGTTGAGGGTATGAGAACTTTTGTCTTGGATATTATTTTAATAGAGCTCTTCTCTACTGGAGGTTTCCCCCTTGAAGAGGCAAGTGAACGTTTCTCTCAGTAATCAAAGTGCTCTTTCTAGTGTTATTCTGGTATCGTTTTGGTATTATTGTGGTGTTGTTATGGTTATATTGTTGTTCATTTTCCTTTTCTAGCTATTTATTTCTGTTTTTCATACTTTTTTATATCTAGGACATTACATATTTTCCCTTTTTGAACTATCATATCTTGTAACAACTGATTTCCAAATATCATACCCCTGTGCCTAGAAAAATACTTTCGTCCTTCCGCTCTATATCTCATACTTTAAACCATTTTGACCATTAAATAGTGGTAATCCATTCTCATAATAATCCATGATCTTTGTCCAGTGGTTAAACTATTTCTTAAAGGATCCTACTCTAATACCAATTGTTGGATTAATGAGAGGGGGGGTGAATCAATAATGAGAAATTATACCAATTATTGATCCTTTAAACCACAAAGTATACTCTTTTACTTATTCAACCATGTTCATCTATTCATCATCAATATCTTACTATATCATAAGAATTAACATTCATCAATGCATAATTAGCAATAACAAACACATCCACATAATGCACAGTGCACCAATATATACGTGGAAACCCAATGTGGGAGAAAACCATGGAAAGCCTTTCTTATATGTCAAGGATTACATTCAAGGAAACACCAACTTCCTTTTTTTCCAGCTGCAACTGGAAGGAGGCTCCGACCCCCTATTTTTAGGATACAACTTGAGGGAATCTCTAGCTCCCTAATTCTCTGGCTACAACCAGAAGGAGGCTACAACCCCCTATGTTCTCCGGCTACAACCAGAAGGAGGCTACAACCCCCTATGTTCTCCAGCTACAACCGGAAGGTGGCTAAAACCACCTATCCTTTTCCCATCCAATCGCATTGAAATATAAGTAGAATGATGGGACCAATGTCAGACTTTCACTGTGAGATATACTGATGTAAACCTGTACCAATCTATGCAACTGACCTGTAATCAACCAGTGCCATTGTATTGTAACCAACTTGTACCTGTGCCTTTCCTGTAACAACAAAACTAAATACACCAACAACATGTACCAATACTCTCCTTAATATATCATATCTGATAACATAGATCTCATACCCAAAATCACAAGAATATCACTCAAACCATGTGCCAACAATGCACATCAATCATGTACAATAACCATGTACATCAACACTATACAAAGATAACCAACAACATGTATCAATCATGTATCAACAAAAAAACAAACTATGCCTCAACAATATGTATCGATATCACCATGTACTTTAAGTATGTATCTCATCCATGTACCCAATCATATACCTCTACCATACACCAATAACATACACCAAGATAACCAACAAGATACCTCTAGAAATGTACCACACTCTCCATAAATAAAATACCATAAATCCTAACATCAACCATGTGCCAGAACCTCACTGGTATACAACCTCTATCTATACCAATAACTTCAGCAACATGCCTCAACCAAAATCCCTCAAACATGAACCAATACTAGTACAGTTCAGTAGATCTGCCTCAGATGAACTCTACAACAAGCCCTAAACTTCCAAGAGGGAATCCAACTGATTTACAAGGAAAACCCTCAACCAGATTCATAAATCCAACACTACACATATGAAAACCATACCTTTTTTCTTCTTATAGCGTTCTATTGCCGTAGTTTTGTTTTCCCAATTATGCTGCTACGATTTTTCTGTCACACTTTTTATGCTGCGATTTTTCTACCACACTTTTTCTTCCATGGTTTTTCTATCGCAATTTTTCTGCCGCGATTTTTATGCCGCACTTTTCTTGTCGTGATTTTTATGCCACACTTTTCCTGCCATGATTTTTTTTCCTCACTTTTTTCTGCCACTATTTTTCTACCGCAATTTTTCTACTGCACTTTTTTTTCCACACTTTTTTTGCCACACTTTTCTCTATCTATAATACCTTCCTAAATAACCTTTCACAAAATAGATATTCAATGATATTCAATAGGTTCTAATGGGAGATACTTTCTCTCTTATTTATACTTCCATGTAGCATCCTCAAGGGGTTACCTTCTAACCAACTTAACCCACTTTCCTTATTTTAGGGATAACCCACTTCTACCCACTTTGTCCACTTAACTTAACCACTTTCCAAAAATAGTGAGTTCTCCACTCCTAG
Source organism: Picea engelmannii (assembly GCA_009831015.1). Lineage (NCBI taxonomy): Eukaryota > Viridiplantae > Streptophyta > Pinopsida > Pinales > Pinaceae > Picea > Picea engelmannii. The sequence continues at coordinate 62,274 of ML800643.1, forward strand.
TTGCAACTAACTTTATTATTTAATTTATTTATTTTGCAACCACTTTGACTTATCCATAAATAGTAAACTCACCACTTCTTGTTGCAACCACTTTATTATTTAAATAATTTCTCTTTGCAACCACTTTGACTACTTTGTTATTTAAATAATTTATCTTTACTCACAACTTCTTGTTGCAACTAACTTTTGTATAATTAGTGAATTCAAAACTTCTTTTCCCTTAACTAACTTCTTGTTGTTTCAACCACTTTATTATTTAATTAATTTCTTGGTCAACCACTTTGACTATTCATTCTTCTCATCACAACTACTTTACCATAATTACCAAACTCACAACTTCTCGTTGCAACTAATTTATTTTTAATTATTTTCTTAATGGAACAACTATACCCATGATTAATTCCTAGTTACCATCAATTTGACTAGTACACTTCTTCTAGGAGCTTCTTTTGAAATATTGTAACTTTGAAGAATATTCTATTATATTTAAGTTATTATCTTATAGATCAAATCCCCTTTTGTGGATTGATCATGTCAAGTCTTGTATAAGACAAAATCCCATTTTTTGGATTTGTCAAACCATAGTTACATGGTGATGTTTTAAAAGTCGCCCCTCTGTGATTTAATAAAGTGGTTTTAACCACTATTGAAGAAGTCGTCCCTACTTGATGAAGAGACATAACCCTAGTGCCTTCTCAACTAGTATTTATAAGTGAGGAGGGTACCTTATTTGTTCACTCACTCACTCACACTTCTAGTGCACATGTTTTGAAGGTAGTTGCAGTTGCAAGAAGAAGGAGAGAGAGGCGCATGCTCAATCCTAGTATTTTCTTGGTGGTTTTATCTTAAGTCTTGTCATTGTATTGGCAATCTATTATTGAGGATGTTTTTGCTGGGTTTTCTCCCCCATGAGGGTTTCCCAGGGTAAAATGATGTGTACATTGTGATTGTGTTTCTTTCAGCGATCCTACTTTTTATGTTATTCTCTAGTAAATTGAAAAGAACTTAATAAGAGCTCTAAATTTAATATGGTATAAAAGATTGACTGAATAGAGCACCTTTCACTGGGTATCCAAAAACATCATTGTTGTCATACAAGAATATTAGGGTTTTTATTGGAAATGAATTTCAGACTAAAACCCATCTAGGGAAGTGCACCCTACCCTAGTGCATCATTTGGTGGATTGAGCACACCTTTTTAGTGGCCAGATCCTTCAGAAAGTCAAATCCTAGTTTTGACCAATACCAAAAAACCAGGAAACCAGAACCAGTACCAGAAGTACCAGTCCAGATTTGCACAGGTCAAGTTTCAAGTGGTAAAACTTGAAATTTTTGAAAACAAACATCTCCAACCTTCTCACCTCAACCCTAGCGCATCTCCTGGTAAGTTTAGATTCAATTTTCGAGCATTTTCATTTTCTGGTCATTTTCCTAGCTCTAGGTCAAGATGTCTACAAGCACCAAGCTTGTTGACAAGTTAGAAGGTGTGGAAAATTTATGTGTCTGGAAGTAAATAATTGGACTCATTATTTAAGATAATGACCTTGCAAATTTTATAAAAGAAAATGTACTATAACCTGAAGAAGATGTAGCCAAAGTGAAGTACAAGAAGGATATGGTTAGGCCCAAAAGGATCATTGTAGACTCCATTAAATATCACTTGATCCCTCAAGTGTCTTCTATGAATACTCCAAAAGAGATGTTTGATGCCCTAACCATAATGTATGAAGGAAATAACATCAACTGGAAGATGAAATCTAGAACCCAACTCAATAATACAAATATGCAGAAAGGAGAAACAATTCAAGACTATTTCTCTAGGGTTACTCATTTCCAAGAAAAATTAGAAGCAATTGGAGACAACTTGGATGAAGATGAACTCATCATGAAAACTCTTAATGATCTCACAATACCTTGGGATGAATTCATCCAAACCATTTGTGAAATAAAATAGAAACTGCAATTTGACATTCTATGGGAAGAATGTGTTCAAGACAAAGCAAGAGTAGGCAATAGAGAAGCTATACTATTAAGGGATGAAGATAAATCCCTAGTTGCTCATGCTAGAGGAGGAAATAAAATGTCTCATTTACAAAAGGAGACCCACCCTCATAAATAATCTCACTCCCCAAAGAGATTCACCCACTTCCATAAAGAATCTCACCCTCCAAGGAGATTCCAGAAATATCATAAGGGTCAAAGAAAAGAAAATGATTTCTCCTCCTATCAATGTTATCATTGTGATAATATTGGACACATTGCTAAGAATTGTCCCTCTAATAGGGAAGAATACAATAAGATAAATAACAAAACACATCATTCCCATGAAGTTCAAGGTGATGAGCCACCCACGAAGTTGACTAAATAAGAGATTGAAGACTATGTTTTATTTTCTACCCTCTCAGGATCTGTGACACCTGGAGAGGATACTTGGCTCATAGATAGTGGTGCCTCCAAGAAAATTATAGTTCAAAAAGACATTCTCTCTAGTCTTATATAAAAGTACTTCCCCCAGAAAGTTTCACTTGGAGATGATGATCAATACCCTATCAAAGTAATGGGAGAATCCACCTACAAACTAGATTTAGGGAATATGATGAGAATGAAGGATGTACTTTATGTACCAGGTTTGAAAAAGAACTTACTTTATATATTATCTCTAGATAATAAAGGTTTCAAGTTTTCATTCATAGATGGATAATTTCTTATGTGGCCTAAAGGAAAAACCATAGAAGATGCAATTTTTATTGGAACAGAAGAAGGTGGCTTGTATAAGTTAAAAGGTCACTGAGATGCAACCTTGAATCACTCCACTGAGAGTCCTTGTGAACTTTGTAATAGAATACTATCTCACATCAACTATAATGCCTTACCATATGTAAGCAAGATATTTACAGGTTTACCAAAATTCAAGGTTGATCATGAAGGTGTATGCAAAGGATGTGCACAAGGAAAGAACATAAAGAATCCTTTCCCAAAGAGTGAAAGTAAAGAAGAAGGAATCTTGGAGCTCATCCACTCATACACATGTGTTCTAATTCCATAAACCTCTATAAGTGGGCATGTATAATATGAGTCATTTATTGATGATTATTCTCACAAGACTTGGGTTTATTTCTTGAAATCAAAAGATGAAGTACTCATAAAGTTCAAGGAATTCAAAGTCTTGGTAGAAAATATCTCCAAAAGAAAAATCAAGACAGTCAGGTCAGATAATGGAGGATAATACACCTCAAATGAATTTGGAAGATTTTACAGAGATGTCACAATTAAGAGGGAACTCACCACTCCCTATAATCCTCAACAAAATGGTGTAGTATAAAGAAATAATAAAACAATAATGGAAGTAGTGAAGACTATGATCCACGATCAAGATCTTCCAATGCACTTACGGGCTGAAGCAACAAGAACAATAATTTATGTACAAAATAGATTATCCCATAGTGCACTTGGATTCAAAACCCCCGAAGAAATGTTCATCAGGAAGAAGACAGAAGTAAGCCATCTAAAAATATTTGGTTGTCTATAGTTTGTACACATTCCGAAAGAAATAAGAACTAAGTTGGATCACTTAGGAAAGACATGAATATTTTTTTGATATTGTGAGGTATCTAAGGATTTCAGAATTTACATATCGGGTTACCATCATATTGATATCAATAGAGATGTAACCTTTTATGAAGATTCAACACTCAAAAGATCAATGAAATTACAATTTGAAGAAGTATATGAAGAAGAACCTATAGCTCCCAGAGTTGCAAAACCAGTGAAAGAAGTTACGATTACGAGATTCCAGAAGATCATGATATTATAAAATCTCAAGAACCTCCCTCCCCAGATGATGATCTTTCACAAGAGAAAGCCAACTTGGGAAAGGGAAATTATTCAAGATGGAGAGAAGTATGGTGCCCCAGAAGGAACTGTGAGACAAAGAAATAAACCTAAGTCGTTCTCCAATTATATGGCCTTGATGTGTGATCTCATAGAAAAGAAACCTACTTTATTTGAAGAAGCCATTTCAGAATAAAGAATGGGTGGATTCCATGATGGAAGAATACCAATCCATTATAAATAATGATTTAGGGGAAATAGTTACCCGACCAAAGAACAAAGATGTGGTATATTCCAAATGGACATACAAGATAAAACACACTACATACGAAAGTATTGAAAAACATAAAGAAAGATTTGTAGCTCGTGGCTTTTCTCAAAAGGAAGGCATTGATTATGAAGAGACGTTTTGTCCTGTAGCTAGATACACTTCTATCAAAACCATCATGGCTCTTGTATCCAAAATGAAATTGATGTTACACCATATGGACATGAAAACAACCTTATTAAAAGGTGTTATTGAATAAGAAGTGTATATAGAACAACCACAAGGGTTTGAATTTGAATATAGAAAGACTCATGTTTGCAGTTTGAAGAAATATTTGTACAAATTGAAGCAATCTCCTAGAGCTTGGTATGGAAGAATTGATAGTTTCCTGATGAGTTTGGGCTTTAACAATAGTAAAGATGATTCTAACCTTTACTTCAAGGTTATAAATGATGAGCCATTTATATTTCTACTGTATGTGGATGAATTATACTTAACAATAGAAGAAAATCTCATCACATATTGTAAGAAGAAGCTCCCTACAGAAATTGATATGAAAGACCTAGGCCTGATGCATTATTTCTTAGGTCTTAAAGTTTGGAAGGGCCTAGATAATATCTTCCTTAACCAAGGGAATTATGCAGTTGAAATACTAAAGAGATTTGACATGTTGGAATGTAAATCCATGAAGGTCACACCCATCGCAACAAAGTTGAAGCTCCTAGTTGATACTTTGTCATAATTGGTTGATGCTACACTATATAGATAGATTATTGGTTCATTGATGTATCTGACAAATACCACACTAGATATATTCTTTGTTGTGAACACCTTGAGTCAGTATCTAGTAGATCTTAGATGTTTTCACCTTATAACTACAAAGCATGTGTTGAGATACCTTAAGGGTACGTTGGATTATGGTCTCTGTTATACTAGAGATCATGACTTCAAACTATATGGTTATACTTCTTCAGATTGGGATGGAAGTGTTTTTGATAGAAAGAGAACTTCAGGATGTTGTTTCAGTCTGGGGTCAGCCATGACTTCATGGAAAAACATGAAGCAATCTAGTACTTATCTTAGCACGGAAGAGGCATAATACATTACTGCATGTTCCACCAGTTGTGAAGCCATATAGATTCAGAAGTTTGTTGACATGTCTATTCAATCTAGAGATGGAATCCACTGTGATTCTATGTGATAACCAGAGTTGCATAAAGATGATGGATAACCTAATGTTCCATGATAAGTCGAAACACATAGATATCCAATCTCACTATATTCATGATGTGGTGCAAAGGGGAGTTGTAAAGCTATAATATGTTGGTACAGATGAGCAGGTTGCAGATGTGGTGACTAAGCCTCTATCTCGTGTGAAGTTTGAATACTTATGAGACAAGCTTGGTATAGTCCAAAAGGACCTTCCTCAAAAGGGGGAGTGATTATGATGATACTATAGTATCCCTAACAATAATGGATAGCTCTGTTAGAATTTTGTATCCTAGGGGATTGATCATCCCTGGAAAGATCCCGAAGGTTCAATAAGGACAGTCTGTCAGAGTACCTATGAATGTATATGACAGTTGTGGTCGGTAGTGGTAGCTCTGTTAGGATTTTATATCCTAGGGAATCTCTTGATTCTTGGGAATATCCCGAAGGTCCGATAAGGATGATCTGTCAGAGTACCATATGGTATCTCCATTATGATTTTTATATCCTAGGGAATCTTATGATTCCTGGGAAGATCCTAAAAATACGGTAAGGAGAGCTTGTCAGAGTACCAAAACATGTTGTTGTTGCACTTGCCTCATTCTATTTCCATATGATGATAATGTTTTTATCTGATCCAGACCCCCCTTCACTCCTAAGGGATGTGCGGCCTTCTGGTCTAAGATCGATCAAGAAACTGAGTCTAATTGACTCTTCAGTCCCTCAAGGACCTTTAATCAACTAAATAGGCCCCCCCTTCTTCTTAAGACATAGGTTCTATGGAACCAGCAAGCTTTTCCTTAACACTTTTAAATCTTTAGCGTATTCAGGAACTAACTCTCCTGGTTAAGTCCCTCCCTCTATGTGACCAAGGCTGTGACCAGTCACCTAAACAAAAGGTGCTTCATGATTTCATGTTTCGCGACTTCGCGTCTCATGATGTTCACTTGCTCATCCTTCCGAACCCCAAACTTGAGAGTTCTGCTTGTCAGATCAACGGTCCACAATCCCCATGATCCAACGGTCCAGATCTCCTTTTCAAGTATCGGGACTTCATGTTTCACAAAGTTGGAAGGATGATCACTTCTCTCCTCTGATCCTCGATATCCTGAAATTCATGTTCGCCATATCAATGGTTCAAAACTCCCCCTGATATGACGGCTCAAATCAACTCTTCGCGAATTGACACTTCACGTTTCATGAAGTTGGAAGACCGCTCACCTCCCTTCTCCCGATATCTCCCTAGACAATTAATGGTCCAGATTTCTCCTTCGATCAACGACAGTGATCAAATCGCGATTTTGTGATTCACGAGTTCTTATAACTCTGCCTTTTGAATTCTCTTCATCATGAGTCCATGAAATTCCGATATCTCACCACGTGTCCCCCTTGACGATGGACAGTTTCGATGATTTCGGAACTTCGTAAGTCTGATTCTCTTGTACACTTTCAAATATTTAATGTTAGTGTACTTTACCTTGATCATACGGCTATGATCCTTAGGCACACAGATCAGATGACTGTAATCATTTCTTTGAGCTCTGATCGAACCACTGAGATATTTTCTCTGGTGCTCAGAACGAATGGTTGAGATATTTTCCTTTGCGCTCACTCCTCGTTGTCTAGACATTGATCGGATGGTCTAGACCTTTTCCCCTAAGCTTACTCTTTCTGCTAACTTAGAATATTTATGAAATATGTAAAGGTTTCAACCTTTATCCTTCCTACGATTCTGTTTCTTGGGTCTCGTTCACACTTCTTGGAAAGTGATGTCCCTCCTAAGATTGATCTCCTCAAATATTTTGATCTCCCAAGCACTTCTTTCTTTTCCAGGAAATTCGTCAAACTCATATCCAAAGATTCTTGAAAATAATTATTTCCTGCCTTCTTGGAATTCCTCTATTCTTGTGCTTAGATTTATTTACGAAGTCGCTTCTACTCTTCATAGAATTCCATACCTTTGCACTCTTTGCAAAATCTCTTTACACAAAATTTGATTTCTTGCAGCGACTGTGCACACCTTGCGGTAGTCTCTTTACACTTCCTGCAAAAAACCTTACGTTGTTCCTCCCGAGCTTACGAGTCGAGACATACTCGGTCAATACACTCCTTGCGGACTGTGTGCACACCTTGCACCGACTCACAAGGAAAAGAGATTTAAATTTTATGCAGGCATTTCAAAGATATACACACCTGTAACAAGATTCATGTATTCTTGAACATACACAATAACAGGGAAATTACAAACAACAACAACTTCACACATTGGATCAATTTTCCTTTGTTATCTTCATTCAAAATCAAGAAAATGGTTATAATAAAATTCAAACAACAATCACTGCTCTGATATTACTACTTTCTCACAACTATCGTAACCCTTCTTTAGGGCGTACAAACCTTCTCTTTATCCAAAAGAAACAAACTAACTACTACCTAATTATGGTTACATTAAGACTAGGGTTAAATTCCCAGGTCACGCGTGCCCATTCTGTCTACGCGCATGATCTTTGCTTTTATTGTTTTCTATCAGATTCAAAAGATTTGCAGTGATGGAAATTATTCAAGACTTTGGATTGGTCCTCAGGCACTGAGTTTTCCTTCCACATGTACTTGTTGATGATGCTCTTGCATCATACTCCCTTGGTAAAAAACTCATGGACTCCTGTACATGAGCTCCTGCACCGAATTTCCATGCTTTTGGATATCAACTTCACTCTCCCAATTGACATATTCTATTGGATGTCCCTTCCACTTGACCAAATACTCAAAATAGGTCTTCCTTTGGGTCTTCTTACAAATCCTCTAATCAATGATCTTTTCCATCAGTGGTTTTTGTGCTATATGCATTTGTTTCTCCCACTAAATATTCTCTTTATCTTCTAATCCCTCTGTGTCATCCTTCCAATAAGGATACAGGTCTGAGATGTTGAATATGGGTGATATGCCCACATCATCTGTCAGCTCGATATCATAGGAATTTGCATCAAACTTCCTCAAGATCTTACATGGCCCTATCTTCTTCATCTTTATATTGTTATATCTCCCCCTAGGAAACCTATCCTTCCTGAGATGTGCTAGAACCCAATCTCCTATTTCAAATTGAATTTCTCTGCGATGTTGATCAACTCTGTGTTTTTACTCTTGGCTAGAATTATGCAACTGCCCTCTGATCTGGCTATGGATATTCTTCATTTCTACAACAAAATCTTCTGCTCCAACACTCCTGATCTCAGTCTATTCCAAGTCTCTCAACTCAAATACTCCCATGGGTTTCATTCCATACAATATTTGGAACAGGATCTTCCCAGTGCTCCTGTTTGGTGAGTCGTTGTATGCAAACTCTGCTTGTGGTAGAATCCGATCCCACTGATTATGGTGCTCGATGAATAGACTCTTCAATAAATTTCCCAAACTTCTGTTTACCACCTCATTCTGTCCATATTTCTAAGAGTGATAAGCTAAGATGAAGGACAAATACGTCCCTAACTTCTTCCACAATGTTCTCCAAAAATGACCAACAAATTTTGTGTCTCTGTCTGAGACAATGCTTTTGGGTAGGTCGTGAAGTCTCACAATTTCCTTAAAGAACAGATTCGCAACATGTGTTGCATCACCGGTCTTCTGGCATGGGATAAAGTGTGCCATATTTGAAAATCTATCCACCACCACAAATATGGAATCACATCCTCTTTTCATTCTTGGTAGTCCCAACACAATATCCATGCTTATTGCATCCCAAGGCCTCTTTGGTATGGGCAATGGTTGATACAATCTAGTGTTTTGTCTTTTACCTTTTGCATGTTGTCATATTATACATCTGTTCTCATACCTGGCCAATAGTATGAACTACTCAACTATGCAAATATCTTATCATGTCCAAAATGTACAACCAACCCTCTACTATGTTTTTCCTTCAAAAGGTTATCCCTCATTGAGAATTTTGGTATGCACAATTGATTTCCCTTGAACAATAATCCCTCTTGAATCATATACTCTATCCACTAGCTTCTATCTCTCATCACAAGATTCACACATGCTTCGTATTCTTCCTTGAAATCTGGATCATCAATGTACATTTCCTCAAGGTGTTCGAACCCTAAAGTCTTTACCTAAAATTCTTGCAGAATCAAACACCTCCTTCTCAATGCATCAACAACTTTGTTAGCATTCCCAACAATATGTTTTATGAAAAAAGTAAAATTCTTCATAAAATCAATCCACTTTGCATGCCTCTGATTCAATTTTTCATGTTTGGTTATGAATTGTAAAGCTTGGTTATCACTATACAAGAAAAATTCTTGTGGGACAAGGTAATGTCTCCATTTCTTTAGGGATTGTATTATGGCATAAAACTCCTTGTCATAGGTGGAGTATTTTCTCTTAGTCTCATTCATCTTCTCACTGAAGTAAGAAACATGTCTATTGTCTTGGCTCAAAACTCCTCCAATTGCAACACCACTTGCATCACATCTCACTTGAAATGTCTTCTCAAAATTTGGCAAGACCATAATTGGTCACTTTGTTATTTTCTCCTTCAGTATATTGAAGCTCCTTGCGGCCTCCTCTGTCCATTTAAAAGACTTGTTCCTTTTCTTCACTATATCCATCATTGGTGCACAAATTCCACTGAAATATTTGATGAAATTCCTATAGAAACTCGCTAATCCATGGAAGCTTATTACCTCAAACATGCTCCTGGGTGATGACCATTCTTTGATTTCTTTCACCTTCTCTGGATCCATCTTCAGTTCATTTTAAGAGATCACAAAACCCAAGTAAATGAGTTTTGTCTTCATAAAAGAGGACTTCTTCAGATTTATCAACAACTTATCCCACTGTAGCCTCCTTATCACTAGTGTCAGGTGCCTCAAATGATCCTCCTTAGTCTTTCTAAAGATCAGTATATCATCTAGATACACAACCACAAACTTTCCAATGAAATATTTTAGTATTTCATTAATCAACCTCATAAAAGTGCTCGGGGCATTGGTTAAGACAAATGGCATAAAAAGCCACTCATACAAACCTTCATTTGTCTTAAAGGCTGTCTTCCACTCATCACCTTCCCTCATTTTGAACTAGTGGTATCCACTTTTCAAATCTATCTTAGAAAATATTTTTTCTCCACTTAAATAGTCCATCAAATCATCTATTCTTAGCAAAGGGAATCTATACCTAATAGTGATCTTGTTGATGGCTCTTGAGTCTGTACACATTCTCCATCCTCCATATTTATTTGGACTCAACATAGTTGGTACTGCGCATGGACTCAAGCTCTCTCTCACCAAACCCTTGTCTAACAATTTCTGGACTTAGTTCTTTACCTCCTCATTCTCTCGAGGTGTCAGTCTGTATGTTGATTTTTTGGTAGAATTGCTCCTAGTATCAAATCGATATAATGGTTGATACTTTTGATATGTGGAAATGAGTTAGGCAGCTCATCCACCACTATGTCAAAAAAATTATCTAACAATTCCTGAAGTTCTTCAGGAAAATCATCTATCGAAGTACTACTAAGGATAACTCTGGGTTTCCTCACCACAACAAACTGCATCTCCTGTTATTTCTTGACTTCTTTCAAGAGTTCCTTCCCACTCATGAGAAGTATGCTTCTATTGGCTTCCCCTTTCACTTTCATGTACTCTATTGGTAGCAACATGTGTGTTCTACCATTCTTCTCTAAGGTGTATATATTATTCCTCCCATCATGAATGACATTCCTGTCAAACTGCCATGGTCTTCCCAAAAAAATATGGCATACATCCATGGGAATTACATCACACATAATTTCATCTCTATATCCTCCTATATTAAATTCAACCAAGAATTATTTAGTAACCATTACCTGGTGTCCTTTCTGTAACCATGAGACTTATATGGCTCTGGGTGTGCAGTTTTCTCCATCTCCTATTTCTCCACCATCTCCATGGATACTAAGTTATCAGTGCCCCCACTCTCAATGATCACCTTGCATACTCTGTATTTAGTCTTGCAAGCTATCCTGAATAGACTGTTCCTATGTACTGGCCTTTTAACTTCTGCCTCTGGTTTTAAGAGAACCTTTCTCATCATCATGGATGTTCCATCCTCTGCTCCTTCTGCTTCAACATTCCCTCTTTGTACTTCTGAAATGTGATCTTCTCCTTCTTCTTTATTTTTCTCGGGGCATTCCCAAGACATGTGACCTATATTTCCACAGGCATAACACCTTATTCCTCCTCTGCCTCTTCCTCTAGAAGAGTTTCTTCCACCACCCTGTCTTCCTCTAGAAATTCCTCCTCTTTCTGAGTGACTATGTGGAGTTTCAACCTCGTCCTTGGAATTATGCGCTTTGTCATGGGCAACTCCCTTGCCTTTGTTTGGGGATGACATTTTACCCCTACCTCATTGGATTTGTTTTCTGGCCAGCTTCTCTTCTGCCTTCAGTGCAAACTAATAAGCATCCTCCACTATCCTTACCGACATCATGCTGAGCTCATCCTAGATTTCATACTTCAAGCCATTTATATACCTGTAAACTTTTTATTCATCCTTCTCTTTTTGTCCAGCTCTGATGTTCATATTGTAGAAGTCCTCTGTGTATTATTTAACTGTCATACCCTTCTATCTCAGGTTCTGTAGCTTCCTAAACAGATTGATATGATAATATTTGGGCATGGATTTATCCTTCATATTGGCTACCATTCTGTCCCAATTATTTATCTTTTGTTTTCCTCTACTTCTCCTCTCATCCTGGAGTTCATCCCACCACAGTGCTGCATGTCCTTTAAGCCTAGTGACAACATGTCTCACCCTTTTCTCCCCATCGACATCTTCATAATCGAAATATTTTCCCATGGACCTTCTCCAATCCAACAACTCTTCAACATCCAAATTGCCTTCATACATTGGGACCTCTATCTTGGCTCTAGCTCCCAATCTAACAACTTCTCTTAGCAAGTGTTCTTCGACAACGTGTTCTCCTGCAGCTTCTTCGACTTCTACATATTCTCTCTCTGCATCACTGATGTCTCCATCATCAAGTGCTCTTCTTTGTGCTGCTTCCATCACTTCTAACCTTGCACGAAGTTCTCACATCTCTCTTTCTACAACA
>ML800643.1:82357-107550 GCA_009831015.1 Picea engelmannii
TGATTATTTCTCATATATTGTGCATGGTGTATTGTGGTGTATTGGTGTAACTCTTATACTATTGTTCATTTCTCATTGGATATAATTGAATGGTTTAAGTATAATTTGAAAATGTTTTTAAATTGTACTTGATATTGATTCACCCCCTCTCAGTATCAACAATGTGGGCCTAGTTACCACTCTAAATATTATCTAAATATGAATATGAGAACATAATGTTCTCAGATGAATTAAAATATGAACCTAACCTAAATTATGTTGCCTACTGCTACTCTAAGATGTAATTCTAACTTATTCTAGAATATCCCAATCAGGAGCAAAGAACTGGAATGAGCACAATAAAAACATAATACTACTCACACACAATTAATTCACAAGTACAAGGACTAGATTAATATGACAATATAATACACAGGACAAAATTATTTTTTTCACAAACTCATTACACTATCCTTATCAATTCCAAGGAAATAATGGTTGATTTGTTTTCTTCCAAAATTTTCTCAAGTTTTTCTTTATCCTGTACGAACCCCAAAATTTTGTAATCTTGTTGTTCAATAAACTTGTTGGTTTCAGCTTGTTCTATTTGCAAATTGGTTGATTCCCGAGCATGCCTAGTCTTCATTTTTCTATTTCTTATGAGTATTTATTTTTGATAGCTTCCAACTCTTTTATGTGCATATCTTAGCTTATATGTTCCTTCTTTTCAGAATATTCATTCATTTCATCCTTTTGGTTTTGTAAGGCCTTATGTAAATCTTCTGTGTGAAGGTTCTCAACAGTCCTGGTTACCATTTCAAACTTCAAAGTGATTTTATCCGTTGTATCTTGCACAACTTTCTCCATTTATTCCTTGTGGAGTTTATCTACCACATTATCTTCTTTTAGAAACTCAACGAAGATGTCATCTTATTGTGTACTAAGCTTCATTTCAAGCTCAACAATTTTATCTTGTGTAGTGTCTAGTGTTGTAGCTACTTCATATATAGACATTTCATTTTCTCTTGCAAATGCATGAAATAGAGAGGAAGCCGAATTATCCTTTGGATCTGGATCTGACTCCCATTCAATAAATATATTTTTTAATGACTGGCTCACAATTGTATGTCCCCTTTTCCTCTTGTTTGACCTCTTCACAATCCCCTTAGTTTTATTATTGTAATAATAATCTCCTACAACAACTACAACACCATCTAAATTTAGTACTTATGAGGAGAAATAAAAAATACCTGGAATATCCATGATGGGAGTACATTATTGGGGAGGGATGTTCACTATGCCCACATTTGGAGTTCCTGGGATGTTTTGAGCTTCATTTAATTTTTTTGGTCTTTTCCATTCTTTTTCTTCATCAACTTTCTTCTTTGCTTCAACTTCATCTTTAGCTGCTAGTCTTTTCTTTTCTTATTCAACTCTTTTCTCTGCTTCAACTTCTGCTTCTAGTAGTTTTTATTCCTCCTTGACCTTCTTCTTTTCAAGAGCATATTGCTGGGATTTTATTTCATCTTGTTTCTTTTTCTTCCTCTCATCAACAAGCATTTTTAGTTCCTCTTCCTTTTTCTTTTTCTCATCAATTTTGAAGGTCTTACTGTGTTTAGTCTTCATTTTCCCTTCGATATAATCTTGAATATTTTCCCCCTTTTCATATTGTTTCCTTTGATACTCTTCTTCTGCTACTATGTACTTTCGATGTATTTCATCTTCCTTCTTATGTTCTTCTAGTTTTTGGCTTGTAACATTTTTTGGTATTCCTCTAGAAGCAGCTAGAATTTTTCCTAGATGATCTTCTTTTTCTTTTCTTGTTCTGCTTGAAGTTTTCCTTTGGAAAAATCATCAGGTATTCTTTGTAATACCTCTTCAAATAATAGGACTCCTTTGAATACTTCTTCTGCAAATCAACTTGATGTATCATTGAATGAGTTATACCTATAGACTTGACATGATCCAGTGCTAGATTTTGTGGATCGTTCCCTCTAGCTTATCCCAGGCATAAGCATACTTATTGTAGGGATTATTCTTCTTTTCATCATGAGGACCATTCAATAATATTTAAATTCCAATATTGAAAGGAAATGTAGGCCAAATTTTCTTACTACTACCCAAAAGGAGAGATGTTATACCAGTTCACATGGTCTGGTAAGAAATTTATCTAAATAAAAACTTATTAGGAACATAACTAGGAAGTAGATGTGGGGCCCTAATACTCCCATATACTCTAATATAGGTGTATTATTTTCCTACATACCAATATGATATATTCTCCGTTACAACTATGGCTTCCATTGATATTCTATTAGTTGGAAACCCAAAAATTATGGTATGCAAGGGAGCGATAAAGAAATCATATATATCATAGAAATATATTTTGTAGTTTATGTTCCATAGCTTCGAACAATACAATTTTACTAGGGGTTTGTCTTGATCCAAGTTCCAACAGAGATCAATAAATTGTATGGATGAAAAAATGATATCAATCAGATACGTAGACATGTAAAAATAAGGTTTATTCATACTTGGAATATTATTTATGTTATGGTACATATTTAAAGTTAATATATCCTCCCAATTGAAAACATGTCATGTCTTCACAACTGTGTACACCATGGGAAACCATTCCATTAGGAAATGTGTACTCTTCTCTTCTCCATATAACCTAATTAACACTAGAATCAACATTCTTTATGGTATTTTGAAATCATGGGTGGGAATTGACCTTTTCCCTATACTGAATTTTCTTTCTTCATCCAGCCCCCAATATTCCATCAAATCAACAAAATCTTTGTGGTCCTTGGTGAATTTATTGATAAATTGCTCGTCAAAGGAAACTATAGGCTCTAGAAGGTGGTATCAGAAACAAATTTCCTCAAGCCTTAGGGATGCTATCTGTATTCCTACCTCACTTAAGATTGTGGCCGTGTTTGGGTAAAATTATTTGAAGGACCACTTAGTTGTGTCATTAAAAGGGAACAATGCAGAATGAGAAACCACATGGTGGATACTACTCTTCTGGATGTTTTGATAAACCTCAAAGTCTTCATCTTCTGGTGAGAAATCCCTAGTTTTCAAGTTTTTGTATGTTTCATCACACTTGAGACAATTTTATTCTCTTGTATGGTAAGTGGTATATGTCATCTAGACTTCTTCTAGATTTCCAGGCTCAGTCACAGAAGTTAGAACAATTTTCATAATATTTCTCGCCTTTCTGTTGTTTGATCATATCATGATGTATTTGTTTTACCCTATGATTAATGAAACAACACATGATTATCTATGAAAGCTATAACATTACAATAAAACCAAAATTTAAGAAAGTATCATACCTGTTACTTTCAAAATGGAATTAAGGATTGCAATTATCTCACACTCAAAGTATGCAGAGCAGAGTGTTTTAACAAACTTACAGAGGAAAATAATGAGTTAATTAGGGTTTCAAGGTTATTATGTATATATGAAATTACCCTAACTTGTGGATTTAATTTTATGTGCATGAAAACTTATTTACATGTACAACATCACCTTCCCATAAATGCATTTGAAGGTACAAATCGTTCAAACCAGTGTATTAGAGGTGGAGCAACTAGCGATAGGACTTAAAAAATTATGAGAGTGTTATTGACGCTGCCATCCTTGGAGAGGGAGAAATTATATGATCTTCTTTCTCTCTGACGGGAAGGTATCAAAAAATATTCCCATTTGTATTGGAAAGTGTTATGAGAATGTGATATAAAGGGTTAAGCTATCTCATTCTTCCATGAATTTTCAGAATGTTTCTTATCAGAGGGTAAAGATATAATAACAAATTTGACAACAAGTTATCCGATAGGAGTGGTCAGAGTGCTTGGTCATCAGAGATGGATATTCTCTCCATTTGACCATTCTAATGGGAATGGTATCTAAGAATATTCCTCTCTCGATAAACGTGTTAATAAAAAAATTTGTGTTTGCAGGAAGGATTGGGATTGCATAAACAAAAATTGGGGAAATTGATTAGCATCTTCTGTGTGCTAGGTTCATCCTTGTAGGGGAATCACACATGTGTTAAACTCATACTACTCAAGCAATCTTCTTCGACCAATAATCAGTTGAGAGGTAAGCTAAAATGACCACTTAGATATTTACTGTGAATGTGTGTAGTCGAAAGGAAAAGGTTGTTGGGATGAGTCTCATCGTAGTTAAATTTTATCAACATGAAAAAGTGTTCCGACAGAAACGATTTCGACAAAAATCTTTCCAACATGAATATCAGAAAGGTTCTATTGGGATATTAATTAGAGTAGCCTCATATTTTATCTTGAAGAGTTTCTTCCTAATGGTAAATCATTCTTTGATTCTCAAGGATATAATATGATTGAAGAATTATCCCATGGTAGGGCACATCAATGGATTTTTATTTTTCGAATGTGGGTGAATCAATAAACAAGAAAAAAAAACTCAAAATTTAAAATATATATCATTGAAAACATGGCTATGGTATAGACTATATTATCAAAACAATATTTTTCTATATTAGTATCAAATCAATAATGTAGTGACGTAGTATCTTGAAAAATGTTTATAGGGGGGGCCATTAAAATATTCTTGAAGAGAATTTTGGTGGGTAGTTGTGGAGGTACAACATGCCCCTATAAACCAGTGCTCATTAATGAGATCGAGCATTCACTGGCTTTCTTATTCTTTTGTGTGAGCATTGTTGCAAGGGAATGGTCACATGCAAACATATATAGAAAACCACACTCATCGAAATCTAGGGTATGCAGTGTTGGAGATGTTTCTATCAAATATTTGATTTTCTTTAAGGATTCCTTTTCAAAAAATGTCCATTTAAATACAACATCCTTTTTAATCGTTTTTTGCAAAGGCTTGATGGTTTCAACCAAATATGGCACAAATCTTCTAATAAATTTTATTTTTTCAAAACAAGATTGCATCACATTCTTCTTGATGGGAATGATAATTTATGTGATGGATTTAGTTATTTCTTGCTTAATTAGAACCCCATATTTTGAGATAACATGTATAATAATTTTTTCTTTTGATACTACAAAAATACTATTCATGGTATTAAGAGAAATGACATATTTTTGGCATCTTTCAAATATATGATGTAAGTGTTGTATGTAGTTTTCCCTATTTCTTGAATAAAATGTAACATCATTAAGGTAAACCATGACACTCTAATTTATGGGGCCCTTGAAATCTATGCCCATAACATATTGAAAATTGACTTCCACTTTAATTAGTCCAAAATTCATCTGATGATAGTCAAACACTCCCCATTTGATACAAAATATGTTTTTTATCCTATATATTGTTTCCACAAATACTTGATTGTATCATGAGAATCCATGTAGAAGATAAAAAACATCTAAACTAGATATGTAATACCCTAATTTTGAGTCCCCAAATTAGTAATGTATTTTTTTTATTTGATGAAAGGACAGAGTGCCTGCACAATTGAAAGGGGCCGGAGTGCCTAGGAAATGTAATACATTGATCATTATTAATAATAAAATTCATCATTGGCTGTGAGAAAAGAAAGGAAAAGATTTATAAGGGGCTATGATTCCACGAGAGAGGGGGGAAGTTGAGGGCCTAAGCCTTACATTTTTAAATTATTTTATTTTACCCACCTTGGAATTTTGGAGAGAAGGGGAGGGTTATGTGAGCTTCTTGGGGGAAGGTCACTTTATGATTTTGATATATAATCCATGTTCTTGGTTTTCTTGGGAGTTGGCCATTCAATCTTGCTCAAAATTTGGTTTTGGAGTTGTTCCTCTCTAATTTACTCTTTTTCTCATTCTTGGTTATGCATGGGGAAAGGAAAACAAATTGTTGAAGGAAAGAAGCCATGGTTGGTTGGATGTAATTAATTATTGATTATTATATGATGGAATGGATGCATGTGGGAATGACAATAATGGAATTTGAGTGAGAACTATCCACAACCGAGAATCCTAAGAAATTTCCAACATTGATATTTCCTGACCAGAAGTACTGGAGCCCTATAAATAGGTGTACAACTGGATGGAATGGGTGGCAGTGAAGGGGGTTCATTCCCTTTGGGTGGTGCATGTTGAAGGGGAGGATAGATGGTAACTATATTTTCCATGTGTTTGAGAGACCTTTTAGAGATTTATTGCTAACTGGTTGGGAAGCTGAGTCTCAGTCTTAGACTCGTCCTTGTGGATTGGTAGCCCTAGCTTAGGGGTGACCTGTTGTTTAGACTTGGAACATTAATGTATAAGGTTGGGTGGAATGTTCTTGGTTTGTATCCAGTTAGTGATTTGTTTTAATAAAGATAAGTATTCTCTGTCATGTATTTCTCTATGTTTCTATATATCTATTTATGTAGTTTATTAATCATTAACGTTGAGTTATGTATTTGTAATGTGTTTGCTTGTTGGTTATTGTTGTGCATGTCATATGGTTCATTTTTTTTGTGGTGTATCATGAATATTCATCATTGCATGTGTTTACTTCATGCTTATTTATCAAATTAATTGGTATTATAATTTTGAATCAATCCAAGAGGGAAAATTTAGAGGTACCTGGGCAATGGGTATGACTCATATAAGAGCATATCACAAATTATTTTTTTGGGTTGCTGATTTGGGTCTATTACAAAGTGGTATCAGAGTTGTAGGTTTACAACACCATTCCTTCAAGGGCCTACTACTTGATAGAAAAACATCGTTTGTGTTATCCTTAAATTCTGCACTAGACTGCTATGGTACAAAGCTAGGGCACCTTAGTTATTGCAATGGTTTTTTGGTTTGGATTGTGGATCAAGTAGTTTGGATAAGTTGGATGGGTATGTTTTTTATCATAATATTTCAATTAAGTTCCAATAATCAACAAGATTTCATCTATTCCATAGAATTCACACTAATAGATAAGATAGAAATAACATTTGGATGTAGATGAAAAAACAAAGAAGACATAAACACAAGTTAACAATCTATTTACTTATTTGGAGAAGATTTCCAAGCTTAAAATGTTATTTCAAACTTGAAAAAAATATTCAAATGCAAATCGTACAAACAGGTAATTTAATACTAGATCAAGAGGAATTCAATTCTTTGCAGAAATTTCAATTGCATTCAAATAAGATAAGAAAAATAATACACATAGGAAGAAAATATGACCATCAGGGTGTTTGATTCCTTGTGTTAGTCCTTAATTTTTTTAATGACTATTGAATTACTCTTTTCTCTTCCCTACCCTTTCCTAGCATCATTTTACACTCTGATTTCTTCTTCTATATTCTTTAAGTGTTCTTGCATTATCCTTTATGAACATTTTATGAAATGCATTAGTGTGATCAAATTTAGAAAAAGACATTAGAATCTTTTCCATCAAGATACAAGTCCTATTTCTCATTTTAAATTTGAAAATATGAAAAGGGAAAAAGGCACTACAAGAATAGTGTTATTCTTGTAGCGTGAGAAGTAATCATTGATTCAAATGTGCCAACTCCCAAATATCGTGTCATCATTTTTCCGAGATCATTGCCTAAAATCCCATATCATTTATGATTATGAAAATCCCATATCATTTATGATTATGATCGGGTCGTGTTTTCAGTTTTGATACTCATTTAAAGGAATTGGGTTTGTACTCCATAAGTTCAACATCAAATTGTAGGTTTTGTGCCATGATTCCTAATGACACATGATTCACTTCATTATACTTGTGTATTAGATTATACATGTCTTGAAGGTAATGGTTTTCCCACAACATTTATATTTCCAAAAGTCCCGAAAATACTACTGATAGAAACCCTAAGTACTCTCATATCTACAGGGATTAAAATAAATATCATGGCTCCTAAGAAAAGTGGAAAAATCACTCATTTAGAACCAAAAGGTGTGGAATTGCTTGAGGCTTATCCTCAAATCTCGTATAAGTTCAGAGATGCAGGGTGTTTTAAATTTTTTTCTACTTTCTAGGGTTATCATGAACAAATCTCCATGATGTTTGCACAAAACTTCGATGGATTCGAGATAGTGATGGGAAAATATCTGATACATGTGACAGAGCATTCGATTGGGACCACATGTATGTGATCAATATATGGAGAGAGATGGTGGAAGAATTAGATGCTACCTGTTGAAATCGTGAATCAATTTTTACTTCCAGATCATGAAATCCCTAACCGGAGTCGGGGTATTTCACAAAATTGGTTGAAGAAAGAATGGTAGATTGATTTGATGATTATTCGCAGGTACATTACATGTGATGGGTGATTTTCCCTTGTTTACCTTTGTCATATTAGGTTGTTGATGCATTTGAATGGTGATAGTACTCTGTGTTTACCTTTCTTTCTATTTAAAAGCTTGTCAAAAATGTCTAAAAGGATACAAAAGAATCCTTCAACCACTAGTAAAAATATTTTTCACAAAATAATTATCAAAACCATGGTTATGTATGTGTTGGGAGAATTCCAAAGTTCTTGGGACTGGTTGATTGAATCACTCAATATTGAAGAACAAGAATCCAAGCACAAAACCACTCTAGAACATAAATAAATAAAAAAAAAGAGGGTTCCTAAAACTTTTGTTACAACAAAAGAAAGTTCCCATATATCTAGAATAACCAGATACAACAAAAGGAAGTTGCAGTCACAATAGGAGACTGAAGATTTACAAAAAGATTCCCTTGTAGCCAGGATGACCAAAACATAGAAGAAAAAGTTAAAAATAGAATCAGGTGTTGATTAATTGGGTTGGTTTTCATTGATGTCAACCCTTGAAGAAAGTTTGTCAGTGAATTCCGGTAGCACAAAGGTTTGGGTAATGGACCCAAGTTTGTTTGATGTATAATGGTATGAGTTTTAATATATTTCAAGATAATACTATTCTAGATGGATAATACATGTCATGCCATTTTTGGTGGTATGCGGAACGTCAAATAACTCCTCACGGTTAGAGAGTTATGGCCATGTGAAGTTGAAGACCCCTCATGAGTCATATAGAAGACCCAAAAGGTCAAAGGATTCAAATTGGTTGCAAAGAAGAAATTATTTAAATAATAAAGTTAATGGAGAACTTACTAATTGTGGAAAGTGGTCAAGTTAATTGGACAAGTGGTTAGAAGTGGGTTAGCCCTAAAATAAGGAAAATGGGTTAAGATGGTTAGAAGTTAACCCCTTGAGGAAGCTACATGAAAGTATAAATAAGAGGCAAAGGTATCTCATTTAATCACCTATTGAATATACTTGAATATCTATTTTGTGAAAGGTTATTTGGGCAGGTATTATTGATAGAGAAAAGTGCAGCAAGAAACATGCAGCAGAAAAAAGTGTGGCAGAAAAATCACGGCAGGAAAAATGAGAAAAAAAAGTGTGGCAAGAAAATTGCGGTAGGAAAAGTGCGGCAAGAAAAGTGCAACAGGAAAAGTGCAATAGAAAAAGTGCAACAGGAAAATCGTGGAAGGAAAAGTGCGGCAAAAAAAGTGTGGAAGGAAAATCGTGGCAGGAAAAGTGTAACAGAAAAAATGCAATAGGAAAATCGCGGTAGAAAAACCGCGGTAGTAGAATTCTACAAGAAGAAAAAGGTATGGTTTTCATATGTGTAGTGTTGAACTTATGAATCTAGTTGATGGTTTTCATTGTAAATATGTTGGATGCCCTCTTGGAAGTTTAGGGCTTGTTGTAGAATGGTTTTGAGGAAGACCTATTGAAGTATATTGTTAGTGCACTTAGTTTGATTTAGTGGCATATCTTGTGGTGCATTGTGAGAGACACTTGTTAGTGGTATTGGTATATGATTGGCTTATGAATGATACATCCTTGAGGCTACATAAAAGTGAGGTTATGGAACATGGTTTGATGTAAGGGTTTATGGTATTTGGTTATGGATAGCGTGATGTATTGCTAGAGAAATTTTGATGGTTATATTGGTATATTTATTTGGTATATGGTTGAGGTACATGGTTGAGACAAGTAGTTGATGAGTTGGCATATACATGAGGYGTATAGTTGATGATGTTGGTACATCTTGATGAGTCATAGTTGATGTGTAGTTGATKCATGATTGGTACATATTTKGTGCATGGTTGATTCACTCTTTGATGGTACATGTTGGTGCATGGTTGATGCACTTGTCTATGGTACAGGTTGATTACAGGTTGTTTGGTACAGGTTGTTACAGGTTGTTTGGTGTAGGTTGATTGGTACAAGTTGTTACAATGGTATATCTCATGGGGCAGGTAAAGGTGGTTGTATCCACATTCCGGTTGTAGCCTCCTTCTCGTTGTAGCCAGAGAATAGGGGAATTGGAGCTTCCCTCAGGTTGTAGCCTCCTTCCAATTGAAACTAGAAAACAAAGGAAGTTGCTGCTTCCAATGAATGTAATTCTTAAAGACATATAAGAAAAATCATTATGTGGTTTTCTCCCACTTTGGGTTTCCATGTAAAAACACTGATGTACTATGTATGTGTATGATTTCTCATTTGTTCATTGTTTATTTATTTTGCAACTATTGGATGATAATTCTACACTGAAATAACACTTTCATTTTGTGGTTAGAAAATGATTGAATTTATATATTAATGATTCACCCCCCCCCTCTCAGTAATCCAACATCAGGAATGGAAATTCAACGCAGAATAAATCTCATGTTCCAAAAAACAAACCTAAAGATCGAAAAGGAGTCCATTTCAGAGGATCGAATAAGCAGAAGATTGAACAGTCCATACAAAAACAAGATGAACCTGTAGCAAAAGTTAAAGGTAAGAAATTGAGAAAGAAAGTAAAGATTAAACCAATAGTGAATTATCCCAGTAGATCTAAAACCAGGGCAACTAATAATATGAGGTTAAATTCAAAGGCCTTATTTCATCTTTCTATTAAGAAATAAAATTTAATTATCATTGATGATGATACAATGGAAAGTAAACATGAGGAAAAGGTATAGTCACCAATATCTTCTTCATACAATTTGAAAACCGTTAAATTGGATCCTGAAGAAGAACATTATAATTAACCTATGGAGAAATAAAGAAATAATGAGAAGAGTAAACAAATTGGAGAGCACTCAATGAGGCATGTAACTAGGGAAACGAAAAATCTAATTCTAAAATCTAAATCTTTACCCAAGTCCTCTTTGAAATGAGGCTATTTGACTGTTCTTGAAGACAATCTAGAGAAAGTTGAGATCAAGCAAGAATTTGACTATTTTCTAGAGACAAAGGAGCTACAGGTTGTTCAGGAGATGCAAATATCAAGAAGTGTTGAAGCATAAGAGATTGTTGGTGGTTCATCTTCAAAGGGTCATAAGTATGAGTTTATAGTTAAAAATCCCAAATTTTCCATTGAATTAAATCGACCTGCTCCAGATGAAGACTATACTAAATTTAGAATAGAAAAAGGTGATGAAAAAGACAGGATTAAAGAATTGCAAACCATGATTATGAATCTGAAGAAGGAAAAGTGGATGATAGAACAATGGAATTCCAAGCAACAAGAAAAGTTACAGAAACTTATGCAAACGAACAAGGATCAACAAACATTGCTCAAATAGGTAAGGGAGATAAACATCAAAATTTATTGACATAACGTGGTTTTGAAAACCAAGCTAAAATAAAGACAAACCAAAGGTTCTGCTTCTATTATATAGTGAAGATTTCAAAATTTGAGGCATCATATAGTTTTGACTTTTTTCTAAATACAAGAAATACCTATGCCAAAGGTTTTGAAAAATGTTACCAAAAGCTACACAGAGGCACAATATTTTTGAATATGTAAGGTAAATACAAGAGAAACCTTTGCAATTAAAGAAGACCTTGTCATTAGGCTTGTTATATATCTATCTTCATCAGTTGCTGAAGTAATTCGAGTCTATACAAAATTTTCTCATCACAACATGGGTGTCTATTATTCAGGCCAATCTTGAAGGACCAACTCAGCATCATATTCACCCCTTATTTTGTGAGATCTGAATATCTCATCATATCAGAACTAGTCAAAATTCAAGTTATTATCTAAATACTAGGTTGAAGAAATCTTAATTATATGTATGAGAGGATGTGTCTCCTAAGTTCTAGCTAGAAAATAAGATCTTATCTAAAATGTATCTAGAAAGTAGGATCTTTATAAACTAATTGCTTTGTATAAAAAATGATTTGATTGACAAAATGAAGGGTTGATCAGTTGGGAACCATTGGCCATTTTTTTAGAAATCTTTGTTTCAAATTGTAAGACATAGACTTATTTCATTATGCTACTAAATGCAAAAGGCTATTTGATTGTTAGATTTCTATTCTTGTCTATATTTCTATCTTTTTATTACTTGAATGCATGTTAATATTTTGCTAAGCATTTGATGTATCTTTTTTCTGAGAAAGCCAGTGAAAACTTTAGTGTTTTCTTATTCATAATAAGATTTGTATTTAAGTACTTTCCTCTTGTTTCTTGAATGATATTTGGGATCAATAGTTTCATATGCGAGTGGACAAATTGAAATCTTACATTTTTTCTCTATCTTTCTTATTAAATTTTCCATCTAATTTATTGGATTGACTACCATTTACTATGCCAGTGAGATATGAATTTGTTATTTCATGTCTAAGATTGATATATTATCTTTGTTCCAATATTCAAACCAATTTTAAAACCATTACAAATATTTATCCATAAAACCATTGCAATAACTTGATGATGTCCTAGCTTTCCCTTTAGCAGTAAAGTGAAACTTTATGGACTAACATCTTTTGGCACCATTGCCGGGGACAGAGACATGAAGTATTTTTCCCTGGGAGAACGACAAAGATCATATCTAAATATGGATGGTGGACAAGATTTTAGACATTCATGTGTGACTGTAAATTATTCATCTAGTGAATCCTCTATAGTAGTTATGGCTCCTAAAAGTGAAGGTAAAGGACTTAAACCTCCTCTAACCTTATTATCATCTACAAATAAACATGTGACCAGAAGAAACCAAGATCCAAATCATGTTCTAGCAATGTCTGATACTAAAAAATTATTAAGAAAGTATAAATGTACTCAAGGACAATCCTCTTCTTCTAAATATAAGTCTTCAGTTGTAGAAGTTGTACCTGAAATTGAAAAAAAACCTATTATTCAATCTTCAGAAGTATCTTTTCCTTCAACTATTTCTGAATTGAATTTACAACAATGGAAATTATTCTCTGAGCTTATCGAAGAAGAAAAAAGAAACACCTTATCTATAGTTGGAGCTTTGAGAAATTTTACCAGAGATACTGAAAGTGAGCCTGAACAATTTTTATCTTCATCACCTCAGTCTAGTTCTTCTGAAGAAGCTAAACCACAATTTCGAACCTTTGTCAATCCTTTATTTCTTGAACCTTCTTCCCATATTAATTTAGAAAAGAAACCTTTGATATCATCAGTTGAAGATAATAAACCTAAATCATCTCAACCAAGTTATCCTACCCAAGAGACTTTTTTCCCTTCTACATCTCAAATTTTATCTCTTTCTAAAATTCAAACAACAGTTGTGACTAATATGACTATAAACAGAATGGGCACAATTGTTGCAGCTAGATATGCATCGTTGATTCTACCACAAGTATTGTATTCTTTTCCACCAAATGATTATATGAAGTATTTGCCAATATTTAATGGAGAGGGAGAGGTCATTGTTGAAGAGAACGTGAATTATTTCTATAGTTTTGCAGATAAATTTAATGTGTAGCATGCAGATGTTTGGATGAGACCTTTTGTGAAGAGTTTATATGGAGAAGCAAGGAAATGGTTCAAAATTCTCCCTCCTAATTCTATTTTTGATATTGATGCACTAGATGATACCTTTTTGATACATTGGGGAGATAAGAAATATCACTTGTATTGTATCACTGGATTTGGTGCTTTGAAAAGGAAAAAAGGAGAACATGTATCATATTTCACTAAAAGATTCAATAAAATGTATAGTAATATTCCAGAGGAAATTAAACCCACATAAACATTTGCCAAAATTACTTTTTCCAATGCTTTTGATGCTTAGTTTTCTCTTTTGTTGAGAGAAAGAAGGCCCATCACTTTGAATTTAATGAAGGAAGAAACCATTGAATTGGAATCCAATATATTGGCAGCAGAGAGGTTGAAATCAAAGAATGATAGAGACAAGAAAAAACAGAAAGAAAAACTTCCTTCTTCCTCTAATACAACATATGATTCTAATATTGATGAAATGGACAAAATGATGAAAACTTTAACATCTGAAATGGATAGACTTAACATGGAAACAAAGAAACCTGGAAGACCTACATAGGAGGGTGGATAAATAAATTCCAATCATTTTAGAAGGCATAACAATGTTCCTCAAATTATGCAAAGGGAAAGAAGAAATCAAGAGGATCAAAGGGTTTTTCCTCATTTTCAAAAAAATGCAGTGGAAGAAGTTGAAGAAATTGTTGACATTGAGGAGGATTCAACAGTTCATTTACATGATACAAAATTACCTCCCACTCACGTGACACAACAAGAATATGAAGACACCCTTATATTAAATTAGTTTGAGGAAGAATATGCTGAAGAGATTTCTAAGAGTGAACCTAAAAGAAAAAAATATGATCTTAGATCTAGAGAAAGTGGATCAAAGGTAGATACATTTGTTCAAGGAAAAAAGAAAAATGCTCCAGTAAATCTAGGATCCAATAAAGAAAGAAGGGATAACATTGATTAGCAGTAAAAAAAAACTATCAAGGTTAGTACTATAGAGGTAAAGGAATCTGAGAAACATGTTCCTTCTTTTAGTCTAAAGAATGAAATCAATAAGATCAAAATCCATATACCTCTATTAGAATTAATGAAAATTGATCCTTTTAGAAAATTGGTTTTGAAATCCCTACAATCTCCTGCTAATGTTACTTTTTCTAATACCATAAATATTGAATATGAAAATCCTGCCATAATTATTGGTCCACATATTGAAGATAGATCTGATGCCTCTCCTCCTTTCTACATATCCCTGAATATTCATGAAAAAATATTGCATAATTGTCTTATGGATTCAAGAGCATCGCACAATGTCATGCCAAAGGTAGTAATGGATGAGCTAGGGTTGGATATCACCAAGACTTATCTAGACTTGCATTCTTTTGACTCACGAAAGGTTAAATGTTTAGGAGTCATTAAAGACATGGTTGTCACCTTATCTCAATTACCTATGAAAAGTGTGGTTATGGATGTGATAGTGGTTGATGTACCTCCTAAGCTTGGGATGCTATTATCTAGGTCATGGCCTAAGAAAGTAGGGGGGACACTACAAATAGATCTTCGTTATGCCACCATACCTGTATTTAGTGGAGAACATCGAAGAATGTATAGGGAAGTTAGACTAGCTTACCTAGTTAGTGATCATGAAAACCCCAGTAACCATCCCATATATGCAATTGAATATGAACTTGGTTCTTCAAATTTTCACATCAGTGATAAGACAAATGAAGCATTATTGGGAAAAATTACACCTGCATAAGATAAAAATATAGAAAATTCAGTGTGGAAAATGTTCTTTGATGGTTCATGTTCTAAAGAAGGCTCTGGGGATGGAATTGTTCTCATCTCTCCTTCCAAAGAATTCATTCCTCTGTCATACAAGTTGGAATTTGATACAAAAAACAATATTAGTGAATATAAGGCTCTTTTGCTGGGATTGAAAGCTACTAAGGACATGGGCATTGATAAAATTTCAATTTTTGTAGATTCAGAGTTAATCATTCATCAACTCAAGAATATCTACCATGCCAAACAACAAAGATTAAAGAGATACAAAAATGAGGTATGGGATTTTGTTGAGAATTTCTTTATGGCTTTCAATATCACTTTTATACAGAAAAATTTGAATCAACAAGAATATTCTCTAGATTTGGAAGCTAGTAATTTCAAAACTCCAATACTTCCAAAATTAAGATTTGAAGTTGAGGTAAGACACAAAACTTTTATACCAGACAATATAAAAAAATGGAAGGTTTTTAAAGATGATCAGGAGATTAAAATATTTTTAGAGACCATTGATGAATTTTCTTCCATTTCCATAGATCAAGAAAATGGAAATGATGATGCAGAAGTTCATTTTGTTGATATTCTTCAAAACAACATTGTTAGCCATAAAATTACTGAGTTAAAAACCAATCATTTTCCAAAAGGCCTAGTTCCCCTTGAGAGATTATTTGATCATAATGATGCGTCTAAAAGGTGTGTTATTCAAATAGTAGAGGCAGAAGTGGTAGATTGTGATATCAATTTTGATTCAAATCCAAGGATGGTGAAGTTATCCAAGAAATTACCAGATGAACAGAGAGACATGTATGCAAGTTTGATGAAACAGTTTGCTGATGTTTTTTCTTGGTATTATGAAGACCTTAATATTTTTGATACAAAGATTATATAGCATAATATTACTTTAAATCCTAGATCCAAACCTTTTAAGCAGAAAACAAGACAATTCAATCCATTGTTGCTACCTATAATTGAAAAAGAGTCGAAAATATTGTTGAATGCTAAAATTATAGTACCATTGAGATACTCAGAATGGGTGGAAAGTTTAGTACCTATCAGGAAAAAGAATGGAGAAATAAGGTTGTGTAGACTTTAGAAATCCGAACAGGTGTTCCCTGAAGGACAATTATCCATTACCTAAAATGGATCATATTTTACAAAGAGGGGTAGGGGCTCAAATGATCTCCATGCTTGATGGATATTCAGGTTATAATAAGATATCAATGATGGAAGAAGATAAAAATAAGACAACCTTTATTACTCCTTGGGGCACCTTCATGTATGAAAAAATTACTTTTGGACTCATGAATGCTAGAGCGACTTTCCAGAGAGCCATGGACATTTCATTCATTGGTGAGAAAGACAAATTCATGGTAATTTATCTTGATGAAATTACTGTTTTCTCAACATTTGATGATGAGCACTTGCAACATTTGAAGAAGACATTTGAAAAGTGCAAAAGGTATGGCATATCATTAAACCCTAAGAAGTCTCATTTTCCTATGGAGGAAGGTTAACTCTTAGGAGATATTGTTTCACCAAAAGGAATCAAGATAGATCCTCAAAGGGTAAAGGCCATCCAAAAAATAGACATTCCAAGGAATAAGAAGTCTATCCAATTCTTC
The DNA here is from genome assembly GCA_009831015.1 of Picea engelmannii. NCBI lineage: Eukaryota > Viridiplantae > Streptophyta > Pinopsida > Pinales > Pinaceae > Picea > Picea engelmannii. Next base: position 99,468 of record ML800643.1, read on the forward strand.
ATAGGTAAAATCAATTTTCTAAGAGGATTTACACCCAATTTTGTAGAAATCATAAAGATTATTATTGATATGTTGAAGAAAGATGTATAAATAAAGTAGATACTTGAGGCAAAGTAATCATTTGAAAATATTAAGAAATATGTAATTAAAGCTTCTGCCCTCATTAGTCCAAATTACTCTAAAGAGTTTCTAATTTTTTCATTTGCATCTAAAGATACCATTGCTACTGTTCTCTTGCAAAGAAATGATGAAGTGTATGGACAACATATCTCTTTCTTTAGTAAGACTCTAAGGAATTCAAAATTAAAATATGATATCATGGAGAAACATAACTATGATCTAGTGAAAGACTTAAAGTCTTTTAGAGTGTCTTTTCTGCATTCTGAGATCATTGCATATGTTCCAAGTAGTATTGTCGAGGAAATTCTGGTTCAACCTGATCGTGAATGAAAAACTGGAAGATGGATAACCAATATTATGGAATATAACATGGTCATAAAGCATACTAAATTGATTAAGGAACACGGTCTTGATAAAATAATGACATAATCAAATTGTAAAGCAATTGGATTGCATTATATCTCCAACAGATCAATTAATTTAGTATTACAGGTTGAAGAAACTGGTTCACAGGGAAACAACAAATATACTTTTTCTACATGGTATAAAGATATTGTTTATTTTTTGCAAAGTCTTCAATCTCCTCTTGATTTAGAAAAATCTAAATTCAGATCTATTAAACTCAAATCTGTGAAGTATTGCATTATCAATCAATTTTTTTTTTGGAGAGATCTTAATGGAATTTTGATGAGATGTGTTGATGAGGAGGATGAAAAACATATTTTCAATGATTCAAACATAGGAATTTGTGGGGCACATCATCATTGGAAAGTCACAGTTTTCAAAATACTAAGAGGTAGTTATTACTGGCTTGTACAATTCTCTAATGTGTTTTCTCAGGTTAGGGCATGTGAAACATGCAAAACATTTGAAGGAAAACATAAAGTAATGTCTATGCCTCTGAAACCCATCATTTCCCATGGACCTTTTCAACAGTGCGACCTGTATTTCATTGGGGAAATTCATCCTCTATCTTCTAGAAAAAATAAATGGATACTCACAACCACATATTACTTTACCAAATGGATTGAATCAATCCCAACATGAAATGAAACAGATAAGGTAATCATGAGTTTTCTTGAAGTAAATATTTTCTCTAGATTTGGGTGTCCTAGAAATTTGATCATTGATAATGCCCAAGACTTTAAGTCTAATTAAATGGTTGAGTTTTTTAATAAATACAACATTAGTTTGGTTCACTCCACTCCTTACTATACTTAGGGAAATGGATTAGTATAATCCTCCAATAAGATCCTTATAAGGATCATTAAAAAATTGCTCATAGAAAATAAGAGATCATGGGATTCAAAATTCAAATTTTCCTTATGGGATGATCAAATCAATACTAAGAAATCTATTGGAACTTCACCTTTTCAAATGGTTTATGGAACATAGGATATATTTCCAACTCAAATCGGTTTACCTGTTCTCAAATTTCTGTAAGAAGAGTTATAAAAGCCCAATGACATTCAAAGAAGAGTTTTCCAGATCATATAAGTTCACCAGAATAGAGAAAGGATGAATTAAGAAGCTATCATTTATCAGAACAATGTTAAGGCAACTTTTGATAAGAAGACTAAAAAACATATTTTTCAAGAAGGAGATCTTGTGTTGAGGTGGGATGCTAGAAGAGAGGACAAGTATAAACATGGCAAGTTTGATAATTTATGGTATGGTCCTTTCAAATTACTAAGGTCATGAACAATAATACTTTCCTCTTACACAACTTGGATGATAGTGAAATCTTGGGAGGCCCAATGAATGGGCAGTTTCTAAAACTCTACTTATTTTAAACCAACCAAGGGTTTCAGTTTGTACAGTATGATTTGGTTTTGTTTTGGCGTGATTAGTTGATTGATTAAAATAAGACTCCATAAGCCCAATGGATACACTACTTTGTAGTTTTATGGTTTTTATTTTCATTGGATTACAAAATAAATGGATGACAGAGTAGTGAAACAAAATACAGTGAAAGTTTGATGATGATCAGGGAGATAAAGGCACTGATTAAAAAGTTCTTAAAGTTTCACCATGAAAAATTATCCCCAGAAGGAGCCAGTGTTAGTCCTTAATTTTTTTAATGACCGTTGAAGTACTCTTTTCCCTGCCCTACCCTTTCCTAGCATCATTTTACACTTTGATTTATTCTTCTATATTATTTAAGTGTTCTTGCATTATCCTATCTGAACATTTTATGACATGCATTAGTGTGATAAAATTTAGAAAAAGACAATAGAATCTTTTCCATCAAGATACAAGTCCTATTTCTCATTTTAAATTTGAAAATATGAAAAGGGAAAAAGGCACTACAATAATAGTGATTCTATTCTTGTAGCACTAGAAGGAATCGTTGATTCAAATGTCCCAACTCCCAAAGATCATGTCAACGATTTTTTGAGATCATTGCCTAAAATTCCATACCATTTTTTATTATGATCGGGTCGTATTTTCAGTTTTGATACTCATTTAAAGGAATTGGGTTTGTACTCCATATGTTCAACATCAAATCGCAGGTTTCATGCCATGATTCCTAATGACACATGATTCACTTCATTATACCTGTGTATTAGATTATACATGTCTTGCAGGTAACAATTTTCCCACAACATTTATATTTCCAGAAGTCTTGAAAATACTACTGATAGAAACACTAAGCACTCTCATATCTATAGGGATTAAAATCAATATCATAGCTCCTAAAAAAAGTGGAAAAATCACTCGTTTAGAACCATAAGGTGTGGAATTTATTTAGGATTATCCTCAAATCTCGCAGAAGTTCAGAGATGCGGGATGGCTTAATTTCCATTCTAATTTCTAGGGTTATCATGAACAAATCTCCATGATGTTTTCAAAAAATTTCGATGGATTTGAGATAGTGGTGGGAAAAGTTCTGATACATGTGACAAAGCATTTGATTGGGACCACATGCAGGTTATTAATATATGGAGAGGGATGGTGGAAGAAGGAGATGCTTCCTGTTTAAATCGTGAATCAATTTTTACTTCCAGAACATCAAAGCCCTAACTGAAGTCAGGGTATTTCACAGAATTGGTTGAAGAAATAATGGCAGATTGATTTGATGATTATTCACAGGTACATTGCATGTGAAGGGTGGTTTTATCTTGTTCGCCTTTATCATATTAAGTTGTTGATGCATTTGAATGGTGATAGTCCTGTGTGTTTACCTTTATTTCTATTAAAAAGCTTCTCAAAAATGTATAAAAGGATACAAACTCATCGTGCAACAACTGGTAAAAGTCTATTTCACCAAAGACTTATCAAAAACATGGTTATGTATGCATTGGGATAAGTCCAAAATTATTGGTACTAGTTGATTGAATCACTCAATCTTTAAGAACATGAATCCAAGCATAAAACCACTCTAGAACAGAAATCCAAAAAAAGTAAAGAGGCGTTCCTAAAAATTATGTTACAGAAAAAGAAAGTTTGCCTGTATCTAGAATAACCAGATCCAACAAAAGGAAGTTGCACTCACAACATGAGACTAAATATTTACAAAAATATTCCCATGTATCTAGGATGACCAGAACACAGAATAAGTTTAAAATGGAATCATAAATAGAAATTCAAATGCAGATTAAATATCTTATTCCCAAAAAAAAACTAAAGATTGCAAAGGAGTCTATTTTAGAGGATCAACTAAGTAGAATATTGAACATTCCATACAAAAACAAGATGAACCTACAACATAAGTTAAAGGTAAGAAATTGAGAAAGAAAGTAAAGAGTAAACCAATAGTGAATTATCCCAATAGATATAAAACCAGGGAAACTAATAAGATGAGGTTAAATTCAAAGGCATTATTTCATCCTGATATTAAGAAAGAAAATTTAATTATAATTGATGATGATATAGTGGAAAGTACAGAGGAGGAAAAGGTACAGTCACCAGTAACTTCATCATACAAGTTGAAAAAATTTAAATTGGAGCTTGAAGAAGAACATTATAATGAATCGATGGAGAAACATAGAAAGAATGAGAAGGGTAAACAAATTGCAGAGCAACCAATGAGGCATGTAACTAGGGAAACAAAAAATCTAAGTCTAAAATATAAATCTTTACTGAATTCCTCTTTGAAACAAGGCCATTTGACCGTTCTTGAAGATAATCTAGAGAAATCTAAGATCGAGCAAGAATTTGACTATTTTCCAGAGACAACGAAGCTACAAGATGTTCAGGAGATGAAAATATCAATAAGTGCTAAAGAATAAGATATTGTTGGTGGTTCATATTCAAAGGGTCATAAGTATGATTTTAGAGTTAAAAATCCCAAATTTTCCATTGACCTAAATCGACCTGCTCTAGATGAAGACTATACTAAATTCAGAATGGAAAAAAGGGATGAAAAAGATAGGGTTAAATAATTGAAAACCATGATTATGAAGCTGAAGTAGGAAAAGTGAATGATAGAACAATGGAATTCCAAGCAGTAAGAAAAGTTACAAAAACTTAAGAGGAAGAACAAGGATCAATAAACATTGCTCAAAGAGGTAAGATAGATAAACAAAAAACTTTATTGGAATAATGAGGTTTTGAAAACCAATCTGAAACAAAGACAGAGCAAAGGTTTTTCTTCTATTATATAATGAAGATTTCAAAATTTGAGGCATCATATAGTTTTGAATTTTTGTTGAATACAAGAAATACCTATTCTAAAGGTTTTGAAAAATGTTATCAAAAGCTACACAGAGGAAGAGTATTTTTTAATATGTAAGGTAAATATAGGATAAACCTTTTCAATTGAAGAAGACCTTGTCACTGACCGACTTTTTATATATCTATCTTCATCAGTTGTTGAAGTAATTCGAGTCTATACATAATTTTCTCATCACAATAGGGGTGTATTCAGGCCAATATTGAAGGACCATCTCAACATCATATTCACCCCTTATTTTGTGAGATATGAATATCTCATCAGATTAGAATTAGTCAAAAATCAAGTTCTTATCTAAAGAGTAGGTTGAATAAATCTAAATTATTTGTATGAGAGGATATGTCTCATAAGTTCTAGCTAGAAAATAGGATCTTATCTAAAATGTATCTAGAAAGAAGGATCTTTAGAAACTAATTGTTGTGTATAAAAAAGGATCTGATTGGAAGAATGAAGGGTTGATTGGTTGGGAACCATTGGCCATTTTTGAGAGAACTCTGTTTCAAATTGTAAGACAAAGACTTATTTCTTTCTGATACTAAATGGAAAAGGCTATCTAATTGTTAGATTTCCATTCTTGTCTATATTTATATCTTTGTATTACTTGACTGCATGTTAATATTTTGCTAAGAATTTGATATATCTTGTTTGTGAGTAAGCCATTGAAAACTTTAGTGTTTGTTTGTTCATAATAGGATTTGTATTTAAGTACTTTCCTCTTGTTTCTTGAATGATAATTGGGATCAAGAGTTTCATATGTGAGTGGAGAAATTGAAAGTTTACGTTTTTTCTCTGTCTTATATGAAATTGTTCTTGCATGTCTGATATTGATATATTATCCTTGACCCAATATTCAAACCAATTTAAAAAACCATACAAATCTTTATCCATAAAACCATTGCAATAACTTGATGATGCCCTAACTTTCCCTTTAGAAGTCAAGTGAAACTTTAGGGACTAACACCTTGAGTATAAAAGTTTTCATGCTTTAATCTCCTTTATAAATGTACAAACCATTTCCCTTATTTTCCACTCCAAAAGACTCAACCCTTTACCCTCTTTATTGATTCCCCTTTTATATATGGAGGGTATATACAAGTTTAGATTCCAGATCCTAAAACATAGGTTTAGTTATGATTGCATATTGATATGCTCAACTATAAGATAACATATACGATCCACTTACATCGAATCTAGGAAAATTACAAAAACTGTATTATAGGTTCACATCCTCTATTTTAGGATCACATCTTTGACTCCTAAAGATATCCTTTAATCCCAACACAATATGATCCAAATAATAAACTTGAAGAAAAATATGTGGAAGAAGTAATATCCCAGTCTTCATCTTTGATTTGGTCTTTTTCAATTCATAGTATTGAACCTGTTTACAAAATGAGCTTTCGAATTTCCTGTAATGCCTTAACATTCTTAAAAAAGAGAGGTGTTGAAAAAATTGTTACCTTTTTGTAGCGTGAGTCAAAACTGGTAAAACCTACATTTCACAAAATATCTTGACTTTATTCATCCTTGGACAAGAATTTTATGTTTGGACTTTTCCTGAAGCCACTTGGTTTTGAGCACTCTGGTAGTCCAATACAATTTCTTGTTCTTCTTCTTTAACTTCCGAGAGAAGTTATAGATCTTATTGTGTTTTTCCACCATCTTGGTCATTCTCTTTTGAAGATTGTCATTTTGTTTTCTGAGTTGTTTGCTCTATTCCTTAAGATGTTTTATGACTTTCCATTTCCTACCAGATTTCTTCCTTTCAGAGGTTTCCCTTGTATCAAATATTTTTTTCCGATAGATATTCTTCAGTGGTTGGTATATTTAAATCAATGTAGGAATTTTTACCATTGAGCATATTTTCAAGCATATCAACATTTTTCAATGGTACCATAATAATGTTTTCTCCTTTTGTTTTCTAAATACTAGGTTCTGGAAACTCAAGCATCAAAGGACTTAGACTATGTTCGTGCTCTTCTTTATCATCTGATTTAGGAATTTCAATCACAGAGACCACCTTTTGTTTATTAATGATTCTGGTCCTTTTCATGGGAATATCCTTTAGTGTTTTTATAGTCACTTTTTTTTTACTGGTGACAAATGGAATATCTTCAAAGTCTTCATCATCAATAATAATGGGTTTACCTTCTTTTAGAGAAGGATCAAACAAAGATTTTGTGTTCAGCCTAATTTTTTTGTGGGCCGAGTCTTAAGTCTTCTTGATGTTCCTATTGGATATTTCCCATTATCCTTCTATTGACCTCCTTTGTAATTTATCCTGTTTTGTTTTATGTCCGAAGATTCCTCAACTTCCATGACTGTATTTTCCTCCACTGGATCAGTTATATCTCTTTCAGGAGGTGATTTTGGATCTTCTGCAACCTTTCTGGTTATTTTCCCGGTGTAGACCTATTTATATTCTAGAGGTATCTATTTTTCTACATTAGACATCGATCTTTGTTTTAGTGTCTTCCTCATGAAAGATTAGTTTCTTTTTGCTTGACCTATTTTCCATTGTAGTTGATGGAGCCTTCACTTGTTCCTTTTTAGGACGTTTTTATGAGATGTTGACCTCCTTTGAAACCCTAGACTTTTTTTTTGGAGTTTTTTTATGATTTTTCTTTTTCTTTTCCTCAAACCCTAATGAAGACAAAAATTGTTCTCAAGAGGTCTAATTTTTTAGTAACTCTTGTATGACTAGAACCTCGATAATTCCTTGATGGAAATGACTATATGGAGCATTATTTTGATGAGTTTACACTTTATTTTCCATCTTAGTTAGAATTTTCAGTAAATAGTAAGGTGAGTTCATTTTGCTACTTCCATTTAAATGCAATAGGAATATCATATGATAGAGATGAACAGTAGAACACCTACCTTCACATGTTATGTATTTTTTAACCAATAGTAACGTATTCTTCCACTCCTCCTTGATCCATGTATTTGGAATCCCCTTACTCCACTATGGATTTTGACGACCTTCAATAAGAAACTAGTTGCAGAGATTTCCCGAGACTTATTTTTTTTGAACCACCTCTCACTATTGATAGGTAAATTGGAAGCTGAGGAAATAAAATGTTCTAAAAAATGGATGATAAGGTATCCAATTTGGGTATGGAACCTGTTATCACTCCAAGAAACTCCTTAGGGTTGTAGGCTAAGAATGCTTGGTAACTTAAGAATATGGTAGATTTTTGTATGCTTGGAACAATAGGATAACTCAATAGTTAATAAAAAGGACCACTTCATACATCAAATAAGACAATGCTTTTAGAATTCAATGAT
>ML800643.1:112735-123466 GCA_009831015.1 Picea engelmannii
TTTTGCATGCTTAAATAGTCGATCGACATCTACAAATCCTAATATTTCCAATGGTACTTTCAAATCTTCATTTGGAGCACGTGAAGCTAGTCAAATTTACCATACAATATTAGGCATTATTCTTTAAATAATGCCAGTGCATTTTTGATCGCTAACAGAACCCATTGAAATTATTTTCAAAGGTAATAGAAAACTCTTTATGATGCCCCTGAAATGTGCTGCAAAAATCATACAATTCAACTTGGACAAAATTTTCTTTGATTTCTGGCAGATCCTCTAACAACTCAATTCCATTCGGTTCTAGATGGAGGAGATTACCACTTTTGTTGTGTGTGATGCCTATAATTAGAAACCTTATCTCCTTTTTGTATCAAGGAGGTTTTCCTCTCTTCAATTGTTAGGGTTCGAACATAGTCTACACATAAATGTTTCCACAAAAGAGTTTTCTTGCATACCAAAATGATAAAAAAAATCACTCTCATCTTCTATATTTATCAAATAAAATATAAAACATGTTACACATTTGAAATAATGGCATTGAATGAATAAGATCATAACTCGACCCCTGATATCTTGATCGGTACAAATCGAAACCAACTCACACTCTTCTGATCAAAACAAGATCACCATCTTGATAGGACAAGGTCTGAATTTGAAACATGAAATAATTGGAGTAAGCACTGAGTTGGACAATACACATGCATGATTGAAATGCATTTTCGAAATATCTGTATTTTTGTAGCTCTTTTTTAGTAATGACAGTATTTTTACGCTACATAAACCTCACTCTTTTTGCAAAAAAATTTGTTTATCCTTTGAAAATTAGGAAAACCTTGCAATTGGAAAATTTAAATCAATCCATCCCTGATGTGACAAATTAAAACCTATGCATTCACTTTTGAACATATCTTATGAAGAAGAAAATGAAATGAAATTAAATCAAAGACAAACACGCTAAAAGGTGAACAAAGAAAACAGTTTATGAAGCCAATGGGAAAGATATAATGGATAAGGTATTAGGATAAAGGATCAATTATGCATGTAGGTTTAGGTACTAACACTGTCTCCATCTGGGGATTATTTTCTCCTTGTGAGACATCAAGAAACACATATTTTTGTGCCTTCACTTTTTCTTTCTTTTCACTGTCCCTTTTTAAAATATGCTTGCACTGCATCGGTCCTTTTCATACTGCTGAGTAAAAAACACTAAGATATCATCAAATTAACAACCAAATATTGAAAACACACTCTAAAAGAAAAACTTGTTTCATTTAAGTTCGTTCCATTGGGATATGGAGTCTTATTTATTCTACCTTATGTCACACCAAAATGAAAACCAATATGTACAACCTAAACAAATTTGGCTTATTAAATGAAAAAATGTTTCAAAATATGTCCAGTTCCCCTACCTCCAACTAACTTATCATCATCCAAATTTTGTAAAATAATTTTTTTTTTGTTCAAATCTCTAGCCACTTGGAACAGACCAAACCACAGATGATCAAATTTACCATTTTTTTATTTATCTTATCTTCTATCAGCCCACCTTAGAAATAGGTCCCCTGGTTGAAAACTATCTTCCTTAGTTTTCTTGTCAAATACTGCTTTAACCTTGTTCTGATAAGTATGATATTTTTCATTTAACATATCCTTGTTTTGTTGCATGTCAATTAGCTAAAAAATCCTCCTTTGTACATCATTAGGCTCTTCTACTTCACCTTGTAAAAATTTCATCATAGGTAAACCAATTTGGATAGGGAATACAACATTTGTTCCATAAACCAATTGAAAGGGGGAAGTACCAAGGTATCCCACAAAGCATACTTCAATTTATAATTCCATCCCCTTTTGTTTTCTGCTAGCAATGTTTTGATAATCCTGATCAAACTCTTGTTTTAAGACTCTTATAACTCATTACCCTATGGATAATATGGATTAGAGTGTGCCAAAGTAATATTGTATCTTTAACAAAAGTCAACCATAGAAGAAGACTTAAATTCTTGAGCATTATCTGTGATCAATTTTCTAGGACAACCAAATCTAGAAAAAATGTTTTCTTCCAAAAAATTCATAATTACCTTGTAAGTGGCATTTCTGGTAGGTATGACTTCAATATATTTTGTGAATTAGTCAGTGGATATAAGGATCCATCTGTGTTTTCCACTATAAGGTGGATGTATCTCTCCTATGAAGTCCAGGCCCCACTGATAAAAAGGACCATTTGCAATAATTAGGTTTAAAGGCAAAGAGAGTAATTTTTGTTTTCCAACAAACATTTGAAACTGATCACATGCTTTGATCTTAGCAAATACATCATAAAATAGAGTGGGACAATAATACCCAACTCTCAATATTTTGAATGATGTTTCTTTCCAATACTGATGTCCCCCACAAACACCTTTATACAAGTTATTCATAACCCTATTTGATTCATCCTCATCAATACATTTCAGCCAGATACCACCAAGATCCTTCCAAAACAGACCTTGGTTTATAATGTAGTATTTTACAGATTTTAGTTTAAGAGATATGAATTTAGACTTATCAAAATTTGGTGGGCACTGAAAATTTTGCAAAAGATAAACTGTACTTTATACCAAGGTGAGGAGTAATATTTATCCAATACATTAAAAATTACATATTCATTTTGTGGCGCTGGAACTACTGATTGATTTTGAATATAGTTCAACCCAAGAGCTCTGCAATTTGAATCAACAAGCGGTCTTGTGATACCCTACCCTTTAATCAATTTAGTAGGTTTTAGGTCTACACCGTACTCTAAGAGTTTTTCTATCCACTTACCCCTCCTTCCTTCATAGTCAGGATGTAAAAGCACATCCTTTACAATATTTCTTGGAACATAGAAAATTATTTTGGAATGCAGAATATAAACTCTGAAAGATTTTAATTCCTTCACTAAGACATAAGCCTGTTTTTCCATTATATTATATTTTAGCTCTGCATCCCTAAGAGATTTATTGAAAAAGGAAATAGTTTGTTCATATACATCTTCATTTCTCTATAGTAGCACAAAAAAAATAGTTTCTTCAAAGGAAAAAGAAAATATCAAGAACTCTTTAGAATAGTCTGGGCTAAAAAAAACCAGGAGTTTCAATCAAATTTTTTTTTTATTCTTTGAAAGGATAACTTAGATTGTTGGGTCCATTTAATATCAACATACATTTTAAATATATTTGTAATAAGCTTATTAATCTCAACAAAATTAGGTATGAATATCATCAAGAAATTGATTCTACCTATTAATGATTGTATGACCTTTTTGTTTATGGGAATATCAATTTTCTGAATAGCATTCACTCTTTCATATCTATCTTAATCCCATAAGAAGATACAATGTGGCCAAAAATCATTCCCTCATGCTTAGAAAAATGAGATTTATTAGGATTTAAGCGTACACCATACCTTCTACATTTCTGAAATGTTTGTTTAAGATGGTTCATATGTTCATCATATGACTTTGAGAATATAGTGATGTCATCAAGGTAAATCACCATGAACTTATCCTTTTCTCCAATCAATGCAATGCCCATGGCACTCTGAAAGGTAGCACTTGCATTCATCAAACCAAAAGGAATTTTTTTGTACATGAAAGTGCCCCATGATGTAGTGAAGGAAGTCTTCTTTCTGTCTTCCTAAAACAATTATATCTGATTGTATCTAGAATACCAATCAAGCATGGAAATCCTCTTAGCACCCACCACCTTTTGTAGAATGTGATCCATATTTGGTAATGGATAGTTGTCCTTCAATGAACACTGCTTCAAGTTCCTGAAGTCCACACATAACCTTATCTCACCAATTTTATTCCTGACTGGTGCCAAATTAGCCACCCATTCCGAATACCTTAAAGGTTCTATGATATTAACATCCAACAATTTCTTCAATTACTTTTCAATGATAGGTAAAAACATAGGATTATACTGTCTTAATTTTTTCCTAAAAGGTTTAGTTCCTTTTTTCAAAGGAATTTTGTACTGAATAATTTGGGTGTCAAAGTTTTTAAGATATTCATACGACCATGCAAAAATGTCAACAAACTCCTTCATAATATCAACATACCTATTCCTTTGTTCCTCTTTCAATGTTTTGGACAATTTTATAATATTTGGATCAACATCAGTTCCAATATTGTAGTTAACACCATCATTTTCCTGACTTTGAATTGAAGTCTTTGTGGAAACATCATTACTGTCAAAAATTATTTCCAATGGGAATAGACCCTTTGGAATATGGTTAGTATTCAATTATTCAATTTTATGCCCTACTGCCTCATTCACAAAAAGAATTCATGACTGATTTTCCACCTCATTATTTTTTTTTCTCCTGATCAATAGTAACAGAAGAAAATTCATCAATAGTTTCAAGAAACCTTTTCAACTTCTGATCATCACTAGAAAATTTCCAGTGTTTTACATTATCTGGTATAGCTGGTCTAAGCCTCATTTCAATCTCATACTTAATATGTGGACCTAGTGGAGGTCTCAAACTGCTTGTAGCTAGAGCTAAAGAATCTTCTCTTTGATTATCACTCCTTGGAACAAATTAGATATCGAAATCTATAAAGAAATTTTCAATTAAGTCCCATACCTCATTCCTATATTGCTTCAGTCTCAGCCTTTTTGTCTAATAAATGTTCTTCATTTGATGAATGACTAACTCTGAATCTCCAAAAATTCCAATTTATCAATTCCCGTGTCTTTTGCAGCTCTTAATCCTAACAATAGAGATTCATATTCTGCAATTTTATTAGTAGTCTCAAATTCAAGTTTTTATGATAAATATACAACATATTTGGAAGGAGAAATAATGACAATCCTAGCACTAGATCCTTCTCTTGAACATGAAACATCAAAAAATATTTTCCATACTTTATTTTCCATACCTATTTCCTCCTTAGAAAGGAGCATGTTATCATGACTTTATGGTTATGAGGTTTCTTCACTGATATGTAAGATAGAAGAGACAATATCATCCTCAACTACATAAATGGGGTGATTTCTTGGGTTGTCATGGTCACTGACTATATAAGCAAGCCAAACTTCTCTGTATAACTTTACATGTTCTCCTCCAAAAATTGGAATGGTTGTGTATGGAAATTCCATCTACGGAGATCCTACCACCTTATTGGCCCAAGATTTGGATAGTCACATTCCAAACTTTGGAGGTATGTCAACAACCACAATATCCATAACAACACTTTTCATAGAAAGATGAGATAATACCACAAACAAATCTTTAATAACTCATAAGCATTTAACTCTCTTGGAATCAAAAGAATAAAGTTCCTGGTAAGTTTTTGTGATATATAACCCCAACTTATCCATAACCACCTTTGGAATAACATTATGTAAAGCTCTAGAATCCATAAGACAATTGTGAATTTTTTTATCATGTATGTTCAATGAAATATAAAAAGGTGGGGAGTAATCATATTTGTCCTCAATATGGGGGCCAATTGTGATAGTGGTATTTTCATCCTGTAAATTCATTGTATCTAAAGAGATAACAGGTGCAAGGAACCACAAAACCTTCAAAATAGAATCTTTAAAAGACCCATTTTCATTAATTCTACCAAAGGCACATGTATTTTAATTTTACTTATCTCATGCTCCATATTAAAAGGAACCAACTATATTTTTGTTTCCTTTACACACCAACCTTGATGGCTTGCTCATGTTGATCTAATTTATTTCCTATATCTTTTCTTTGACCCTGGTGGATGAAACATTTGTTTTCTTATTCTGAGTTTGTGCATTTGGATTTGGTCCACTCTGTCTAGGCCTCAAATCATATTTCTTTTTAGGCTCATTCTGAAAAATTTCTTCCTCCTCTTTGTCTTCATCAAACTGATTTAATACCAAAGAGTCCCCATAGTCATGCTAAGTCAATTGGATAGAAGGAATCTCTATTTCATTAAAAATAATTATAGGATCTTCCTCAGTATCATCATTTTCATCAATCTCTTCAACAACATTATTCTGGAAAGGAGGAAATATTCTTTGATCCTCATGATTTATTCTTTATCTTTGCAATATCCAAGGATAATTATTTGGTCTCCTATATTGATTTGGATTTATATTCCCTGCATCTTGAGCAGGTCTGTTTGTTTGTTTTTCTTCCAATTTTAACCTAGCTAGTTCCAATGTTAAAGTCTTTAACTTTTTTGACATTTATTCAATTTTTAGATCATATGTCAATGCATTGGAAGAGGATAAGGCATCTTCATTTGTTTCTTTTTGTCTCTTTCAGATATATCTTTGAGTCTTTCAGCTACTAAGATGTTTGATTCTACTTCAAGAGTTTCTTCTGGCATATTTGTCAGGGTCACAACCCTTCTTTCCCTCAACAGTAAAGAAAATATAGCATCAAAATCATTAGAAAAGGTGATGTTAGCAGATGTTTATGTAGGTTTTATTTCTGCAGGTATATTTCTATACATTTTATTAAATCTTTTAGTAAAATATGACACCGATTCATAATTTTTTCCTTTTAGGGATCCAAACTCAGTAATATAATACAAATATATTTTTTTAATCTCCTCATTGTCTCATAAAATTATTATCTAATACATCAATGTCTGTAATAGAATTTGTAGGAAGACCTTTGAACCATTTCCGTACTTCTCCATCTAGGATTTGTACAAACACTCTCATCCATACATCTGAATGCTCTATGTTGAAATTATTTGCAAAACTGTAAAAAAATGCTAAGTGTTCTTCAATAGTAACATCTTCCTCTCCATTGAATATGTGAACGCATTTCATTTAATCTCCAATTGGAAAATATTTCAAGTTCTGAGGTAAAAACTGGGGTCCATATCTAGCAACAATGATAACATCCATTCTATTTACATCCATGGTTGGGACATTTGGAATTTGAAATTTAGGGGGAGATGATGGGAGAGATGAAGAATATGAATATAGTTGAGGATGATTTTTTTCAGACTTTGGAAATCCTTCTATGGAAAGAATATTATTAAACATCTGTATTTCAGGTTTAGCTTCTAAATATATTCTCAATTGAGGAAAAGGTGAGTCTCATATCTGTTCTATTTCCTCTTTTGTATAATTGGGAAAATTTAAGAGGGCTTCTGATGTGGAGAGAGAATATTAATCGTCTTCTTCTTTAATAAGATAAGAAAAATGATTCCATTACGTGACTATTTGTTCACCCAACTGAATAGCTATCTATTCTTCCAAAGGAACAATCTTAGATAGAGCCTTTTATTCAAATATTTATGGAGGAACAATTTCTGATGAAACTTTTTCATCAACTACTTTTGAAGGAACAACAATGGGTTTTTCTTCAAGATCAGGATTTGTTTCTTCAGAGGAAGGATTTCCTTTAGATGATGAGGAATATCGTGTAGTAATCTCGGGTTTCCTCAATAGTCTCTCTGGATTTGATAGTGTTCTAACTATCTTGGGATCTGGATTTGTTTTGGTTGTTCTTTTTCTTGAATATGGAGATGATGCTATAGCTTTGGTAGGCTCCGAATTTGGTCCTCTTACTTCTCTTTTAGGAGCCATAATTTCTATAATGGATTCGCTAGGTGAAAAGTGTGCAGTAAAAGTTTTGTTTCTAACTCTTTTTCACCATAAAGAGTTAGATCTGTTCAATGTGGTACACCCAGGGAATATACCTTGTTTCTTATTCCTTGGAAACAATGCCAAAATATGTTATCCCTAAATTCAACACCAAAATGCTATGGTAAAAATATAGGGAAACTCATTTATTGCAATGGTTGATTGGTTTGGATTGTGGATAAATTAGTTTAGATAAGTTGGATGTGTATGGGTCTGGTTATAATATTTCAATTAAGTTCCAATAATCAACAAGATTTCATTTAGTCCAGGGAATTCACACTAATAGATCGGATAGAAATAACATTTGGATGTAGATGAAAAAGAAAAGAAGACATAAACACAAGTTAACAATCTGTTTACTTATGTGCAGAAGGTTTCCAAGATTAAAATATCATTTCAAACTTGAAACAAAATATTCAAATGCAAATCATAGAAACAGGTAATTTAACACGAGATCAAGAGGAAATGAATGCTTTGCATAAATTTCAATTGCACTCAAATAAGATAAGAAAAATAAGACACATAGGAAGACAATCTGACCATTAGGGTGTTTGATTCCTTGAGTATAAAATTTTATGTTCTTTAATCTCATTTACAAATGTAAAAACCATTTCCCTTATTTTCCACTCCAAAAGACTCAACCCATTACCCTCTCTATTGATTCCTCTTTTATAGATGGAGGGTATATATAATTTTAGATTCTAGATAGTAAAACATAGGTTTAGTTATGATTGCATATTGATATGCTCAACTATAAGCTAACATCTATGATCCACTTACATCGAATCTAGGCAAATTACAAAAACTGAATTATAGGTTTAGATCCTCTATTTTAGTATCACATCTTTGACTCCTAAAGATATCCTTTAATCTCAACATAATAAGATCCAAATAACCAACTTGAAGTAAAATATGTGGAAGAAGAAATATCCCGGTCTTCAGCTTTGATTTGGTATTTTTCAATTCATAGTATTGAACCTGTTTATAAAATGAGCTTTCGAATTTCATGTAATGCCTTAACAGTCTTAAAAAAGAGAGGTGTTGAAAAAATTGTTACCTTTTTGTAGAGCGAGTCAAAACTGGTAAAACCTGCATTTCAAAAAATATCTTGACTTTATTCATCCTTGGACAAGAATTTTATGTTTGGAATTTTCCTAAAGCCACTTGGTTTTGAGCACTCTAGTACTCCAATACAATTTCCTATTATTCTTCTTTAACTTCTGGGAGAAGTTACAAAGATTATTGTGTTTTTCCACCATCTTGGTCATTCTCTTTTGA
This sequence comes from Picea engelmannii, assembly GCA_009831015.1. NCBI lineage: Eukaryota > Viridiplantae > Streptophyta > Pinopsida > Pinales > Pinaceae > Picea > Picea engelmannii. The sequence continues at coordinate 121,621 of ML800643.1, forward strand.
AGCTTGGAATTTTGTTTCTTGAGATATTTGTTCTGTTCCTTAAGATGTTTTATGAATTTCCATTTCCTACCATATTTCTTCCTTTCAGAGGTTTCCCTTGCATCAAATCTATTTGCCCATAGATCTTTTTCAATGGATGGTATATTTAAATCAATGTAGGACTTTTTACTGCTGAGCATCTTTTCAAGAATATCAACACTTGTCAATGGTACCACAATAGTGTTTTCTCCTATTGTGTTCTAAATACTAGGTTCTAGAAACTCAAGCATCAAAGGACTTATACTATGCTCATGCTCTTCTTTATCATCTTATTTAGGAATTTCAATCACGGAGACCACCTTTTGTTTCTTAACACTTATGGTCCTTTTCATGGGCATATCCTTTAGTGTTTTTATAGTCACTTTTTTTTTACTGTTGACAACTGGAATATCTTCAGAGTATTCATCATCAATAATAATGGGTTTACCTTCTTTTAGATAAGGATCAAACAAATCATTTCTGTTTAGCCTAAATTTTTTTGTGGGCCGAGTCTTGAGTCTTCTTGATGTTCCTATTGGATATTTCCCATTATCCTTCTATTGACCTCCTTTGTAATTTATCTTGTTTTATTTTATGTCTGAATATTCCTCAACTTCCATGACTATATTTTCCTCCACTGGATCAATTATATCTCTTTCAAGAGGTGATTTTGGATCTTCTACAACCTTTTTAGCTATTTTCCTGGTGTAGAGCTATTTATATTCTAGAGGGATCTATTTTTCTACATTAGACACCGATCTTTGTTTTAGTGTCTTCCTCATGAAAGATTAGTTTCTTTTTGCTTGACCTCGTTTCCATTGTAGTTGATGGAGCCTTCACTTGTTCCTTTTTAGGACTTTTTTACGAGATGCTGACCTCCTTTGATACCCTAGTCTTTTTTATAGGATTTTTTTTATGATTTTTCTTTTCCTTTTCCTCAAACCCTAATGAAGACTTGATTTGTCAGGATTTTTCGAATGACTTATGGTTGAGTTTTTATTTGCATGCATTAATTAACCATTGAGAAACTTAATGAAAGAACGAGAAAAGAAAAGGAATTATACAGCCATTCACATATATGAAGATCTGAAATGCAATGAAAAACAACAAACCATAATACGCAGGTTGATAATAGAGTTCGACACAACTTTGCCTACGTCTCCGGACCTTTTCTCTGTGGGGGAGCCTTCTTTATTTCTGTTTGAAAGCTCAATAGTAAATCATTACAATGCTGAATAGTTTCAATACTAATCTGGTCATGTTCTTCCAGCTCTCTAGAACCATTCACAAAAAACGGCACGCGAAACGGACGTCCGGAGCTCTCAGAAATGGTCCGACAGCATCTCCTCCTCAACGACTTCCCTGCCTCAAACTGGCTTTGACTTGGCTTCTCCTCAGCATATTTTCTCTGAATGCTCTCAAAAGCTGTCCCCATGGCCTCAAACTAGCCTTGTTTAAATAGTTGGGAAGTTGGTTATCCATCTCCAACTTCCTCCACGAATTTAGGCTCTAAAAATGCCCAATAACTCCCAAAAATGAGTTAATTACAATAAAAAGGGGTTAAACATTAATTAAATCCAAAAGTGGTTATAAAAACCCACTTTATAACTATAATGGGTGCTAGCCCCCTTCACCTGGGTGCATGATCCTTTGATAGAGTCATATGAAGGCCATATGGCCAAGCGCTAGCCTAAAAGGCTCAGCGTTGGCCCCTTTATGCGCCATAATACTACCATATAATAATTTTATGTTGTGGGTTTTAATACATGAAATAGTTTAGGCGCATTGGTAAAGGACTAAAGTGAAGGCGCTTAGGCTTAGTGGTTGG
>ML800643.1:137921-159293 GCA_009831015.1 Picea engelmannii
TGTTAATGCATGGTTTATGACCGAACTCAACATCTTGGTGTGTAATAAGTGGAAAATTAAGAGATATGTGTACCAGAGTTATGGTTGCAAGTGGCATGACTATTTCATGAACACCCTATTAATTGCTAAAATGACAAGCTATCAAATTCACTATTTAGGTTCACCAACACTCCTTCCTTTGCATCCAAAACAAGATCATCCAAAGGTTTCACATTTCCATTAAATATACACCTTCTAGGATCGAAGCCTTATTTAAAAGACAATCTTAACTCGTTTCCAGTGACGAGGACTGCTCTAGAGCCAAGGCTCCTCAAATGCAATAAAATATTGAGATTATTGTTCTCTTTTATGGCATAGCCGATAATAGAATCCAAACCTTGCAAGGTGTTTTTATGAGCCTAGTAATTTCTGGTTATTTGAGGTTTGTTGTAGAAATAGAAGGGCCTCCTCTCCATCGTATCAATGACATATTTCAATCTCACACCCTCGTAGTACATGAAATTGGCCATGTTCTTCGTGAATCAATGCTAGAGTGTCCTAGACGACACCTTCATCATCTTCCATCCATTTACTAACATCTTGAAAACTTGATTTTAGTTGTAGTCCTCCTGAACAACATGTTCATCATAGAAATGTACATGTGGCATCTCTCAACAGATTCTATTATGTTTGGATATATTGATTTCTGATAGTGTTGAAGAGACTTTCTTAATATCTTGTTATAAGATATATTTTGAATATAACCAGTCGTAGTCGTTAATATAGCCCCTTTTGTTCTATTGTGATGTTTATTGTTAGGTTGATTCATAATCCATGTTTCCCTATCTGCAGGCCTATTAGTTTTATTATTTTGTTTATGGACATATCGTTTCATTTGAGCTAGAGAGAATCATATGATATCCAATCATGAAACTCTAATTTTTTCATGTTAATCGCTTTCCTTATAACTCCTATTATGATAAATGACACAGACCTATCAGCCCCGGGGTTGAGATCCACTCATAGGATCGTTCTTTATCTCCTTTGAGATGAAGAAGCTCTTTTGATTCCCTGCTGGAATCTCCTTCAAATCGATCCACGGGTCCTTCGGGAAACTCCCCTGTGTGAACAACACTAGGCATGAGCTCCTTTCTCCCCAAGCGACCATAGTGCTATGACCAAGGCCCAATTCCAAAGGCACTTGTCGCAACTCGCAACTCATGAGTTCACGAGTCGAAAAATTCGAATCCTCCTTCTCCAATCTCGTGATACCCGAAATGCCAAAATGGGTATGGCTCTTCCTCTATCAGCGCCTTTTGCATGTGACCGTCGACTAGGCTAAGCACTAGCTCCTCTCGCTACTCGCCGCTTCACGAGTTTCAGCGTCCAACCTTGGCACCTTCCCTTAACGAACCCCCAAGAAGAGATATTGATTTTCTTCTCGCGTTCTCGCTACTTGCGACTTCGCGAGTTGAAGGGTTGAGTCTCCGTGCTCTTATCTCACGAATCCCCGAGACGTGAAAAGTCAACGGAGTGTTGAATCCCTTCTCTAGGCAACACGTGTCTGTCTATCTATCATGCAGGCCCCACCTTATGGCTCTACCACATTTCCACATGAACCTCCTCTCTCATTACTTTGCGACTTCGCCACTCGGAGCACCCAACTCTTGGGCCCTCACCCTGCGAACTTCCGAGTTCGCAAGACCCAAATCTTGGATCTCTTCGGCACTTCGTCAACTCTGCGATTACTGCCACCTGTCCTCCTCAGATGGATGGCTGTGATTCTCTCGTAAATTCACCACTTGAAAAGTTGAAGGACTTCTCTTTCTGACTCCCAATGTCTGAATCCCTGATATGGGTGATCTCATGACACGTGTCCTCTCTCAGACGAAGGACTCAGATTTCCTCGGGACTTTGCTACTCACGAAGTCAAGATGATAACCTCTGTGAGTCCTGGTGCCCGAATCTCTGAAATGGATGATTCTGTGAAATGCATCCTCCCTCAGACGGACGACTCAGATTCTTTCACCTTTTCGCAATTTTTGATGTTGAGTGCCAAGACTCTCGTCCTCCGGACTCCCGAACTCCTGAACGTCGATATCCTGATATCACCCCCTTCGGGACTGTCGCTATGCTGCTCTATGTGTGAGGTTTAACCCTCGTGCAACTATCGATAGATCTAATGGTTGTCGGTGATTCTGAACAAGATCCAATGGCTCAGATTCTCTCCTGCTCTTGCGCTCCTCCATTGTTCCCTGGACGCGAAATCATTCAACGGTCTAGATCTGCTTGGCTGATCCGACGACAACTATTTCTCCTGCTGAGCCTTGGCACTTTCTTCCCAAACTTGGAAGAATTTTGAATGCTCAAAGGCCTCGACCTTTGTTCTCCATTACCTATGAACTCTGCAACTGCGATTCCTCGCCTGCACTTAAAAAAAAAATGATTCTTCTCCTGAGCTTAATCTCGAATCCTTGAAGGATTCTGACTTTTGCACTCCTGCAGAGTCTTTGCACACACAAAGGTTCTATCCCTTCTGAGATTCTCTAAGACTCAGACCTCTAAGGAAAATAATTCCTTCTTCCCTTCTCTTGTAGATGGAGAATTTGGATACCCTCTTGGCTATCCCCTGCTCAAGCAACATCTTGCTGAGTCTTTCAGTGTGTTCAAAAATCCTGCGAAGATCCTTCTATGGACTCTTCTTCAATTTTTGAACTCAAAGAGTTCCTTCTATGCACTCTAGCACTTACTCAATGCCCTCCTGGCAGAGTATCAAGAATCCTCAGATGATTCTTTCTTCTAATGAACTCACAACAGAGTTCTTCTTCTGTGCACTCCTTGCACTGGCTCAATGCCCATTTGGCAGAGCTTCACAGAACTCCTCAGAGATTCTGTCTTCTTATGAACTCACAACAGAGTTCCTCTATGCACTCCCTTGTACATGCTCAATGCCCACTTGGCAGAGATTTACAGAACTCCTCATATCTTCTGTCTGCAACTGTGTTCTTCTCCACAACCTTGCCTCCTAAGGTCTTCAGTAACCTCACAGTTCTTCCTCTGAATTGATGATTCCATTTTCTGTGCCCACCTGACATGTCTTTGTCTGACTCCACAGAGTTCATAAGTGCATCTATGCACTGGTATTCAGAGACCGCAGTACTCTGTCACGCCCTCCTGGCATGAAACCACAAAGAACCTTTCAAGCCTGAAAATCAAACAACACCCTGCAAATGTATAGCATACATCTGCAGCATAAAAGAACACAATGAAGCATCCACATAACACAGAAAACATGCAGGAAAATATGCTCTAGTTTATTTTAATGTAAATGCCTCCTTACAAAGGTGTCCCTGAGCTTAGACTTTAACAGAGTCTCAGCTCTTTCTCTTCTTCTCTCTCCTTCCTAAAACTCTTACAAAATGAGATCCAAATTGATCTTTTACAAGAGGGGGTTCTTAGAGCTCTTCCCTCCAATCTACCTACCCTATTCAATTACGTTGAATGGGTTGTCTAGTCCGCAAATTAGATCTAGATCTCAGCCTTACAAACATTAAAGGCCTACCTACTTCTACGCCTGTCCAAAGCACGGCCTCATGGCTCAACAGCCTAAACATTAAATTACATTCAAATTCAAAATGTAAGACGAGGGCTATGCCTCTCTTCAGCTTTGAATGCACACGATGACATGGATGTCTGGCTAGTTGGCCGACGTGGAGAGATGCTCCTGCATCAATAAATGATCTCCACATCTCTTTGTTTAATAGAGGATGGATTGGGACTTAAATTCTTGTTTATGAATTCATATTAGTTAGTCAAATAGACTAATAAGTTTTATTAGTTTATTTAGTTTATTTAATATGATGAATGATTGAGCATTACAATGATTATGATATATTTAAATCCATTTTCCTGGAAAGTATGTGTGCCACAATAATCGATGTCGAAATTGTTATATGTTTATAATTTTTTTTCTGGTCGTTTAGTACACTGTTGTTTTGAGACCACTCAGGCTTGATGATTACGTCGGGGCATTGAACTGCAAGTCTGTTGATTCTTTACTAGATGTTGTGCACGCTAAGATTCTACAAGCATTGGGGAGGCTTCTTTATTGCATTTCCTGCTGCTATAGCTGCGGCTAGATGAAGCAATGAAAGTCAAAGTTGTTAATAGAAATATAAATAAATATATGTAATAATAATAATAATAATAATTCACATCAAATATGTTACGGATGTTACCCATGCTTTATTGCAGAGCCGTAAAGATATTACCTGATATTTCCCATTTTTTATTGGGGAGATTAAATACCAGGGAGTCGTAAGCTTGCTGAGATTAAATAACAAGTATTTAATTTATATTATGGATTGAGCAAAGAAATAACAAATTACCTCTGCATCTTTACTTAAAGAGTTTTGATGAAAAGTAGATTAAAGAGTTTTGATGGAAAGTAGATTATCCTTATTAGTTGTAATGATGGCAATTTTTAATATATATACACTAAATTGTTTTTTTAGACTAGAGTGATATTGTGTGTAATAATTAAATGTGTGAATACATCATTATTGATTATGGAGAAAAACAAATAATAGTAACGATATATAAATATTATTATTATTATTCTAATTAATTTCAAATTTGAAAAATATAAATAAAATATCTTGAAAATAAGATACTTAATATTTTTTGGTAAAATGTTAAATAACTTATATTATAAAAGAGGTGTGATTTTAATATTAATAAAAAAAAATAAGAACATTACTAAAAAAATATTGATTTACAAAGAATTGAATCAAAATAATATTAATATTAATAAAACATATCAAAAATTTTAATTTGAAGATTAGTTAAAAGTCTAATTTGAAATTTAGAATCTATATAATTATGAAGAAGAATATATAATTTTATTTTTTTTAACATATATAGATACTCCATAAGACATGTGACTTACAGACTATCATCCACTTAGCGAACAAGTGGGAGGCTAATATATCCATGTTACCAAATAAATAAAAGAACATACTCATAAGTATTATTTTCTATAATAGAATGATTGATATTATAGATACGATGTAATACAAATTTTATTATTATTTTGTTTAAAAAAGAAAAAGAAAAAAAGAGTTTATATATATATATATGAAATAAAAATAAAAATATACAACCTATTATATTATAGTTTGGTTGAATATTGATATCATTTTACATAAGTTCAATCATTATTGGGATGTTTAACTTAACTTTTGATTTAAATGAAGGAATACAAGAATTTTAAATTTACGATGATATATAACTTTTTATAGTGTATGATCGTCAATTAAAAGTTTATCATAGTGTTGGAACCATAGTTAGTATTATTTTTCCATAAGTACGATGGGAAATAAAATTTATACTAGACTACTACTTGTGACGGTATTCTCCTTAATGTAGTTAGAGGGAGTATTGTGATAAGTTTATGATAGTGAAATCAAAGTAGTTACCATGTTATAATTTTTTTTTAACAACAAACCATATGGAAATATAAGGACCATGCATCATGATTACCTTGCATCTTGACTATAACTTCGGGACGAAGTTTCTTGAAGGGTGGGTGTATGTAACGCCCCATATTTTGGATTTAGGTAGCTAGAACTTTGATTTTTCTCATCTTAGTAATTCATTTCTTAACAACTATTTGGACTCAACAAGATTGATATAGACATGTGACAAGTGTACCTCTGGACCTATTTATGTGTTGCATAATATTATTTTAATTGTTATATGCTCATGATGATGATAACTCTTTGATTCGCTTAAACATGCAAATTAATATGTGGAATTTAGGTACATGGATAATGATCCAAAGTTATGTTGAGAATGCATAACACATGTAAGACATGATAAAAATAAACATGCATTTCTTAATTGAACGTTAATACAGATATGGATTCATATATAAAATTATGATGGCTGAATTTCATATTTACAGAGGCATGCATGGAGGAATTGGTAAAAATACCCAATTTTAGAAAGGAAGTGAAGAAAAATCATGCCCAAAATTATCAGTCAACCACACATGAGGATAATTGGTAGTTGTTGAGGTTCTTGGGTGCTTATTGAGATTGTAATTGGTCAAATTGTGCATTTGCAGAGCGCTCATGGTGAAAATTGGGTGAAATTGGGAAAAAAACCTGAATTTTGCAATGGAATTCATGGGGAATTCGACATGGATTCAAATTTCAAGAGCAAAGGTCAAATTGACACATAATGGGTCAAAAATGGCCTCCAATCCATATACTATATGAAAAGGGGAAGTTCCAATTGATCTTTTTGTGCTTATTATATCTACCCAAACTGTATATTTTAAGTGAGAGTCCCATGCCTTATTAATTTGTTACAACATCTTTTTTATGATTCTTATCAGACTTTTATTTAAGGATTATGTTAAAAAATTCCCTTGTGGATAATATGCAGTTGAATTCCAAAGCTCCATGTTATCAAATTTTGACAAAATTGTATCATTTTGGCATACTTAAATGCTTTGGCATTGTCAGTGATAATCTTCCTTATGCACCCAAATACAACCAGGATGTTTTCTTCAAGGAATCTGATGATGATTGAATTTCTTATTGCCCTTGTGGTGATGGATTCTACACATTTGGTGAAGTGATTAGTAGTTATTAAAATCCACTTATGTTGTCCACTTGAATTAGTATTAATCTCTCCATTGAAGTCCATACCCCACTACTGGAAACGTGTATCCACTTCGATTGGCTTCAGTGGGAGTGGAAACATTTTTTGCTTACATGTAAACATATGACATTATACACATGCCCTAACCATTGAGTTTGCATAAAAGAACAGAGAGGGCCAATAATACCCAACTATAAGGATATTATAGGTAGTATCTCTCTAGGCATGATGACCACCACATACCCCTTTATGAAATTCAATAATTATACCTTTTCTCTCTTCTTCAATTATACAATTAAGAAAGATACCTATTGGATCCTTTCAAAATAGGTTTTTCCCTATGATGCAATATTTTAAAACCTTAAGTTTGATGGATCTAGACTTGAACTTGTCCCATGCTGGTGGACATTGTAAGTTTTGTAGATGTAATATGATATCCTTATACCAATCAAACCAGGTGAATTTGGAATCTACCTTTAGGGATGGTTCTTGTGTTTCATCCACTTTAGGTTATGCTATTAGGAGGTCTGATAACATCATATTCATACCTAGAGCTTTGCAATTTGACTCAGCCAATAGCTTGGCTAGTCCTTCTCCCTTTACTAATTTTTTGTGTATGATATCTACATCAAAATCTTGAATTTTAGCAATCCATTTACCTCTCTTTTTCCTCCACTATCAGATTGTATGAGCATATCCTTAATGGAACTAGTGGGAACATATGCCATAATATTATAATGCAATACATAGTCTCTGAAAGCCTTTAGGGATTTCACTAAGGCATATGATTGCTTCTCCATGCCATTGTATTTTAATTTATCATCCCTCAATACCTTGGTTAAAAATGATATGGGATGCTCATGATCTTGTTCATTCCTTTGCAATAACACAATATCGATAGTATTTTCAGAGGAAAAATAAAATATGAGAAATTCCTTGTTATACTTTTGACTAACGAGGACTGGAGATTCTCCTAATGATTCTTTTATTTATTGGAAGGATGCTCTAGCTTTAGCAATCCATCTGATTTCATGATATTTCTTCGATATATAAGTGATGTTCTTCATTATTTCAGCAAAATGGGGGATGAATCTCTTGAGAATTTTTTTTTTTCCCAAAAAGGACTTCACTTCTTTCTTATTTACGGGAAAACCAATTTGTTTGATAGCCTCAACCCTTTCATAATCTATTATGACTCCTTCTTTGGATACTATGTGACCCAAAAACATTTTTTTCTTTCATGGAAAAGTGAGATTTCTTTGGATTCAATGACAAGCCAAACTTCCTTCACTTAACAAAAGTCTCCCTTGAGTTTTTAATGTGATCTTCATAAGTCTTTGAAAATACACTCATATTGTCCAAGTAGATAACAATAAATACATCCTTTTCTCCTACAAATTATATCTCCATTTCTCTTTGGAAGGTATCCCTTGCATTTGTCAACGCAAAAGGCATTTTGTCATACAAAAAATTTCCCCAAGGTGTTATAAATGTTGTTTTCTCTCCATCATCCAAGTGCATTTCCACTTAATTATACCCTGAGAAGCCATCCACCATGGAGATCCTATTTTCCTGTACTACTTTTTGTAGTATGGTGATCCATTTTAGCCAATTGATATTTGTTTTTCAATGAGCATTTGCTTATATTTCTAAAATCCACACAAAGTGTAATTTCTCCACTTTTTTTTCTCATTGCAATTAATTGGCCACCCATTCATAGTATCTAAGAGGAATTATGATTTGAGAATCCAATAGTTTCCTCACTTATTTTTCAATAGTAGGAAGAAAAATGGGATTGAATTGTCTAAGCTTATTCCTGGAAGGTTTGGCACCAAGTTTTAAGAATTTCCTATGTTGTATAATGCTAATGTCATAAGTCTTCAAATATGTGTAATTACATGCAAACACATATGCATAATCATTGAATAAATCCATATTTTTTGGTTTATTCTCAAGAAATATGTATTTAGAAAACTTGACATACTTTTGTTCATGATTTGTCTCTATATTAATCTTCAATGTTTTCATCTTTTGGGAGGACAATAGGTTTGACAGGTATATCATTTCTCTAAAAACATTGTTCCAAAGGTAATTTCCCCTTTGGAATAAAATTATTCTTAAGTTGTAAGAATTTATGATCAACCATGTAATTGATGAACTCGGGAGTTGTTTTAGCTTCCCCTTCCACCACATCCTCAGCCTCTAAATCTTCTTCTAATTCCATGTGGGTATTGGCAACCTCATCCATTACTTCCATAAATATCTTAATTTTTTTATCATATTCAAACACCTTCCAATACTTGATGTTATCTCGAATACATGTTTTGTACCTCATCTCAATTTTATACTTGAATTGAGGGATGGTGGGTGGATTAAAGTTACTAGTAGCCAAGGACAAGAAATTTGCTTGTTGGTTGAACTCTCTAAGGATACTAGTGATGTTGAAAGATTCATAAAAAATTATCTATCAAGTCCCAAACTTGATTTGTGTATGACCCCATCCTTGGGTGCCTTGTTTGATAGAGGCCTTAGACACGTTGCCCTACTGATTTTGAATCCCCAAATATTGTCATATTTGTAATTTTCATCCTCGTTGTAGCCTACAAGCCTAGAATCAAAGTCTTATATTCAGCCACATTATTAGTAGCCTCAAACTCAATATTTTAAGACAAATGAATTTCTTTCTTGGTGGGATAAATAAGTACTACTCTAGTTACCACTCCTTATTTTTAATATGCTCCATTGAAATAAATATTCCATACACCATCAACCTCTATAGAAAACTTTGAAGAAGGATATGAAAGTGTAGGGGTCTCATCATACTCTTGATTTACTAATAAAATACAACAACCCATGTCTTCATCGGTAGCTTATATTGGATGGTTTTGGGGATTGTTTTGATCACTCACAACATAGGAAAATTTGGTTTCCCTATAATACCTCCTATTTTCCCCTACAAAGACTGATATTGTCGCATAGATCATGTCCATTTGCATGGTTCCCCATAGCTTCCTTTATCATGTTCTTGAAAACAAGATACCATAGTTTTCAAGCACATCAACCACTACAACATCCATAATAATGATTTTGATAGGTAATTGAGCCAAGGTAACCACCATGTCTTTGATCAAACCTTCACACTTAAATTTTCTTGAGTCAAAAGAATACAAATCATGATAGGGTCTAGTTATTTATAATCCCAACTTCTCCATGAATGTTTTAGGCATGAGATTGTGTGAAGCTCCAGAATCCAACATGCAATTGTGTATCATTTTATCATGAATAATCAATGTTACATAAAAAGGAGAAATATAATCTGTTTTCTCATCTATGTGAGGTCCAAAGACAATGGTAGGACATTCATCTTGGAAATTCAAGGTATCTGGTTGATTTGTAGGTTTCATTCCATGCATGACCTTTTCAATATTCTTATGATAAGAGGGATTTTTATCCAATTCAATTAGAGGTACATGAATCTTGATCTTTGACAATTCAAGTTCAATTTTAAATGGGGAAACATTCTTTCCATATTCTTTATGTTCAATTCCACCTTTCAGTGGCTCTGAAACATAATTTTTCTTTGAAACATCTAAAACTTCTTTAGCCTTATCTTTGGGCTGATTTGGGGGGGAATTTTGGGTTGTGGTTATCTATATTTCCCAACAACTTTCTACCTAGTCTTGAGATCATATTTCTTATGCATTTATTCTTGTAAGGAATCAACAAACATTCTATATTGAGATGGTGAAAAATATTCTTGGATCAAATCAATTTTGAGGATCTATCTCCTTAGATTGAGGGAATTTTCATAATCATTTTGAGTCAAATGAATATCATCATTTTCATGTTGGAGCAGGTGAATTTCTTCTTGAAAATAAACATATTCCTCATCCATCGTATCTTCAATTAGATTTTTATCATTATTGATGTTGACAAGTGGTTTAATGGGTTGTTCTTCTTTCATTCTTCCCCTTATCATAATTTGAGGATTGAAGGGTCTTTTGAATTGATTAGGGTTTCTAAGATCTTCTTATTGAGGAGAATTACTCTCATTGTTACCCTCAACCTCAAACCTGGATATTTTGTTTGGAAATTTCTTAATTAATCTAGACATCTCTTCAATCTTTGCATCTTGAGAGTATCTGTTAGGACTAGAAGTGCCAGCTTCTTCTTTGAATTTATTTCTGTATTTATCTACATGGTCCATTCTTTGTTTAATTTTTGTAGATGCAATACTATTTTCCTCAATATATAATGCATCATATTTCATGATAAACAAGGTTGTGGATCTCCTTTCCCTCAACATCATGGAAAAATCAACTTCGAATTATCCAACATAAGTAACCTTTGATGTTGGTTGTGAAGGTTTTATATCAATATGGATATTGTTATATAACATTTTAAATATTCTATCAAAGTAAACCACAATTTCATTTTCTTTCTTCTTTAATGATCCAAATTCAGTCATATAATAGATATGTTCTCTTTTCTCCCCACACTATCTCATAAAGATTAATTCTAATGTTTTCCATGTACCAATTAAGGCAACAGTAACCCCCTGAACCACTTTCTAAGATCCCCTTCTAGGATTTGGCCAAATAGTCTCATGAAAACATCATCATGTTCCAAAAAAAGGTTGTTAGTGAATTATTGGAATGCACCCATATGTTCTTCAATAGTGATGGCCTTCTTCCCATCATATTTTGGTAAGCATTTCATATAGTTGTTAGGGAGTCCATGGACATTTGGAGGAAAATTTAGGGGGGAATATATGGCTACTACCTAGGGATTTACAGGTGGTGGAGGTGCAGGTTGATTTCCCCCACATTTCCCCCCTCCTAATCCATCCATTACATTTTAAAAGATAAGATTATTAGCCTCAAAAGACATAAGAGATGTAAGATATTTCAAGAAGGATCTTAAAGATGAGCTTCCTTCTTGAGGGAATTATAGAGGAAAAATTTGTATATCCATAAAAGTTCTATGATGGATTTTAAAATCATAGTGTAAATATGAAGGTGTGTCTATCAGATCTATAGATTCACCTACTTTATGAAAAATAGAAAGGAGATAATTCTAAATGAGAATTACCCTTGCGGAGGACAGTTATCTCTCCCTAATATTTCTCTGGGTGACAATCATTTTTTGATCTAGATAAAATGGGATCTGAGAAGGATCAAGGTTCCTTCTAGTATGTCTTCTTGTAGATGCCATATTTCCTTCTGTGGAGTCACCGGGTGAAATATTAACAACCAAGTTCCTTAGACTTGTTCATGATCAAGAATTGAAGCTTACAAATTCATACCCCAAGGAAAATTCACTTAAAACATTCATCCCTGGAAACAACACCATTTCATATGTTGTTCCTGTTAGATTTTCAATGAGTTATGGCTCATGTATCCTCTTTAAATTTTTTGTTTAACTATTACTTGAACCATAACTACTACAACAAACCAAGATCACAAGAAGAATAACCATGCACAAAAACACAAGAAGTATCCTGGGAAACCCTTCTCAACAACGGAAGAAAACCCAACCAATCCTTTGTTATATTCCTCAAGAGAAAGACCTCCCACAAAATCACCAAACCTAGCACACAAGAGGGTGTTTTTATTCTCATAATTTCAAACCACAGCTTTTGAAATCATGAGATGACACAATTATAAGTGTGTTTCCTCAATGGGGATTCACCTTTATTTATATAATACTTGTCACATCAAATGATGTGTCTATTGGCACAATAGGGATGACATCAATAACTAAAAATATAATTAATAATTACCATATTAATTATCTTTTATATTAATTATATTTTACATTAAGGTGGGGTCGACCTGTACCCTTTACATAATCAATAGGGTTATAGGTAAGTTTGACTCTTGAACAATATAGAAAGGGATCTCATGAACCCACTAGTTCTCAGCCACTAGGGGCACATCCATATGTGCTTAGCCACAGGGATGCCTCTCTATCTCACTGTGTCTCACAGGAGAACCACACTCACTAGTTCTCAGCCAGTAGGATCACGTTCACCTATGCTCATCCACAACCACGTCCAACTCAACAGATCTTCTTTTTCACTACGTTACACAGAAGGGTCATCTGAAGTTCATCATTTCAACTCTCTGCTTAGAGGAGGCTAATACATCATTTGCATCTTTGTCTCATAACGGTGCACCCAACTCATGGGAATTCACACATTCACCTTGTGCTCAGCCACAAGCACGTCCAACTCAACAAATCTCCTTTCTCACTACATTAAAAAGGAGAATCATCTGAAGTTCTTCTCAACTCTCTATAAGGAGGAGGGCATCACTACGTTCCATCTCTGTCTCAGATAGGAACCAAACAACCATATCAAGGGCTCTCTCATAGGTCTGTGTCCTAGAGGATGTCTCACGTAGTTGTAATCATCAACACCCCCTCTTAGCTAGGGAGGAATTCTCCATTAGGAAAAGTATCACATGAAAGTATTCGAACTTCATCCTGGCTGTAATCATCAACACTCTCTCTCAACTAGGGAGGTAATCTCCACCAAGCTATTTTCTCATAGAAGTACTCGAACTTTGCATTGGAAAGTAGTTTGGTGAAGATATCTGCAATCTTCTCATGTGTAGGAAGATATTGCACGTGTATTTCTTTCCTCTGCAACATGTCTCTGATAAAATGATATTTTATATCAATTTGTTTCGATCTATCATGAAACACAGGGTTCTCAAAGAGCTTCACACATCACTGGTTATCACAAGTAATAATAGGATCCATCTCATGATCAAATAAATATGTCAGAAGCCACACTGCTTCATAAACTGCCACACTCAATGCTATATAATCTGCTTTTGTGATACTCAAGGCCACAGAGCTTTGTTTCCTACTGCACCAGGAAACCATGGTAAAATCCAAGGTAAAACAATATCCAGATGTGATATTATGGTTCATTGTACTCTTTTCTCAATCTGTATTGGCATATCCTTGCAAACTCAATTTCACAGTGGAGGCATATCTCAGGCCATATCCAACTGTGCCTTGTATATATATCTCAATACATGATTTATTGTTATCCAGTGAGTCTATCTCGGTTGACTCATGGATTGACTAAGAACATTTGTTGCATAGCATATATCAGGTCTAATGTTAACCAGATACATCAATGATCCAATTAGTTGTTGGTACACATGTGGATCAATCTCGTCTGAATCATCATCATTTATTTTTCATCAAATCCACCACCATTGGTGTAGACATGGATTTGTATTATGTCATACTAAACTTCTTTAATATCCACTATATATTTTCCTTGACTTAGGAAAAGTCTCATTGGTCCTCTGTCATAATTCTTGTCCCAAGAAGTAGTGTGTCATACCCAGATCCTTCATCTTAAAATTAGAAGTCAAAGATTTCTTGTAACAACATGAATTCTTGAATAATTCAATCAAAATCAGGTTCTCATATCCAACAATGTAATATTATAGGTTTGGATTAGCAACACTCTTGTTGAAACCCAAAATTCATCAAGAATCCATATATCCGATGTAGTTTCCAACTCATGGATGGTAGTACAAATGGGAGTGCATCGGGCTACTGGATTAATATGTATCATCATAGTTCTCTCCCTCTGCTTGTGAGAATCCTCTAACTACAAGTCTCATTTTATATTTATCGACACTTCCATAAGCTACATGTCTTTCTGCCTCTTGCAGAGTTTGTCAAGCTCAGACAGGCCTTTTATGGCCTACTGCAAAGTCCCTAGGAATATCAACTGGAACAATTGAGGGGGAAAATATATTTTTCTTTTCCCTCTTTTCAAACAGTTTTGACTCCCTCTGATTCTTGAAGGAAAAACATCTTCCTTTGTTGTTAACCTGTCGGGAACAAGGAAACAAACGAAAGGAAATAAGACAAGAATATCTCCTAGAGGAGATTCATGAGTACATATCTAGAATCAAAATAATTTAAGGATTGTTGTCACAATTACAACACCTACTTGTAATGTAGCATGATAATTAAAACAATCAAACTTGGAGTCTTCCCTTCCAGTGTGTTGTTCTTATGAATGCATTGGGACCTCTCTAGGTCCATTATTTTACCAAGGGTTCCTTCCTCCTACAAGTACCCTTATGAAAATGATGCAAATAAAATATATACAAGTGCATAACTGAGAGTGTACACCAATGGAGGTTCTTCTTGTTTTTGGTATATTATAAGGAACATTATATTGTTGTAGCTTCCTATGGCCACCATCCACTGCTATACTCTATAACCAGACTTGTTTGCCTCTATATCCACCTTGTACCATACAAGTTTCTAATGAAGTCTGCATCAACCTTGTAGCTATTGTAGTTGGGGTGGCCTTATACTTTGGTATAGTATCAACTTTTTGATGCATGTAATTTACTAGATATGCCTAGTTCTGAAATACATTGTTGTCACTTACAACACTTCTTGTCTCAACGTTGTCACAATAGTCCTTTAATCACAGGTCAAGACTTCCCTTTATGTCTCATCAAAACAGATATGAATTCTGGCTTTAGCTACTCTCAAGATGGGTATGTACAATGTTTACACACTTCTGTAACTTGTGTCAAACCTGGCCTTAGAATAACCTTCAAACTAGACCCTTCTTTGTCATAATTTCAATCTTTAAATCAACTTCAAAGAACTTTGATGATAAGGAAAAAAAAATGATATTTAAAGTCAATGAACAAATGATCACCATCATGGCTTCTATCAACAACAACATTTGTTGTAGTGTTTAACTGTCAAGTAAAGAGAAAGGACTTTATGTTGCCTGGGATTTTCACTGAGATAGTCTCATTTTGCTAGAAACATAACTGAGAACATGTTTGTTAAAATGTCTTGCTACAGATTTTGTCAAACTTCCATTACTTTTAATATATGTAGCTAAATCATCACTAGAACAACACTCCATAAAAAAATAAAAATAAAAATTGATGTGGATGTCTGAAAAAGTCGCACAATCCTATAATGTTTAGATGGTTAATTTGTCTCAGAATATCAATCTCCAACAATTTTAAAATCCTGCTAGCTTCAATTTTTTGTAATTCCATTTGAGTATGGCACAAGGAGCTTGACATCGGATTTTAGGTCTGCATACTAGACAAGGGTAATGGCCCTCCAAGTGTGCGATCTGCTACAATAAGAACATGCCTAACAACCTTCAATTCACTGCTCATAAAATTTAGTTTTTTCTACCATCCTTGGCCTGATCCTTCTCGTCTTGTAGGTCTTATTGTTTAGGGTACCTGTCATAGAGTTTCTTCTGATTGTGCCAACCTTACATCTCACCTCATAATGGGTCTGACCCTTCTTCTTTAATTGTTCATTGTTAGGGTATTTCCAGGACAACTTTAGAGGGGCCTCAGAACTGGTTGAGTTCCTTACTGTGGCTATGGTTTAGGGTAGGCCATGTTACTCAATCATGTGTCTACCTTGTTCTAGAAGTTGACCCTTATCCTAAGCTCTGACCTCCTCTCCCATACACCTTAGTTGTTGTTCAAGGGTTAAATTCACCACATAATTTTTAAGAAGGAAGATTAGGCCCTCTTCATCTACCACAAAATTTTCAAGGAGAGGTATGGCCCTCTTCTCTTCACAACTTGATCTGAAAATGATAAAGTCTTGTATTCTTGAAATATTTGCAAAGTTTTAATTAAGTGTGCATATGCAAAAGGATCAATTTGCAAACACAAATTATAGAGAAAATTACAAATTCAAGATGCAGATAATAACCAATAAATAACAGTGAACAATAAACACATAACACAACAAATGATAAAGGAGTTCACCCCTCTCTTGGGCTACATCTTCTGGTCCAGCTTCCAATGGATATTTTATATTATTTGCTCAAAGTGCTAAAATATGTGCTTTACAATGCTCAAAATGCCAAATAGATGGCTCCAATGGCTTCAGAACGTCCAAAACCCCTAGCTGGGCTTTTTTCAGCACCTGATTTGGCCAAAAATTGAAGAAGATAGGCTTCTTGGAAGTTCCCCTTCAAACTTGTTGTCTCTAGATCGCCAAACTGCACCTCTGTGTGTCCAACCTAGCCTCTACACGTTTTTTTGTGCTTAAACCTAGCACCACGCACATAACCAAAAAACATGCACAATTGTAGAATGGTTAGGGAACCTAGCACCCTAACCACAAAGTCGTTGAGCACATGGGCCATATGACCGCGTCCCTCGCACACAAAAGGGCTAAGTTTTAAAACTTATGGGCAAACGACAAGTGTCCAGGCACGCAGGGCTTTGACTCCATTTGAAATGCACACGTGGTGTGGTCGTATGGTGATCCTCATATGAATGGGGGCTGGGGCTTAGCTCCAACTCGGACCGCGCCCAAACCATAACATAATTCAAACTTAAATATAAATAAAACCATATATATAATAAGAAACAACGCATGGGCTATTGGTAACCCACACCGTGTGAAGGTGCTCCACCATGGCGAGAGGTCTGGGGTTCGATCCCCACAGACTCCATATAATTTTAAACAACCAAACCAAATTAAATACGGTGCCTCGTGGCAGCCCATGTCTGGGCCACGTGGCACCATCCCACTTGTCAAAAATGTGTCGCATGTAGAGAAATGATTTGACCTCACAAATGACAACTATCTGCCAACTCATCACCTTCCACGTCAGCATACGACCTTTCCACATCATCATATGGCCCTACGACGTTAGCAACTGTAAGAGTGTACAGTCAACAAATGTTTTTTTTTTACATGTTTGACAATTTGAACAGAACGCGATATCTCACTCATCCGATGTCCGTTTGAACCCGTTCAAGTTGTGTTGGGTTCATGATGACGAGACCTACGCACCTGTTCGATTTGAAGTGATTCTGAGAACCTTTAATTTTGAGCAAAATTTGATCCCCTGGATCACAACTACAATAGATTTTTGATAGACCTTACCTTCAATTTTAGTATGCAATGGTTTCCCTTGAGCCTTCTTTGATCCCATGTTGGATTTTCAATGAGCTATGGCTCATGTATCCTCTTTAAATTTTTTGTTCAACTATTACTTGAACCATAACTATTGTAGAAAACCAAGATCATAAGAAGAATAACCATGCACAAGAACACAAGAAGTATCCTGGGAAACCCTTATCAACAAGGGAAGAAAACCCAACCAATACTTTTCTATATTACTCAAGATAAAGACCTCCCACACCATCACCAAACCTAGCACACAAGAGGGTGTTGTAATTCTCATAATTTCAGACCACAACTTTTGAAATCATTAGATGAAAGAATGATAAGTGTGTTTCCTCAATGGGGATTCACCTTTATTTATATAAGACTTGTCACATCAAATGATGTCTCTATTGGCACAATAGGGCCGACATCAATAACTCAAAATATAATTAATAATTACCATATTAATTATCTTTTACATTAATTATCTTTTACACTAATTATATTTTACATTAAGGTGGGGTCGACCTATACCCTTTGCATAATAAATAGGTTTAGAGGTAATTATGACTCTTTAACAATACAGAAAGGGATCTCATACACCCACTAGTGCTCATCCACTAGGGAAAATCCATCTATGCTCAACCATAGGGATGTCTCTCTGTCTCACTGCATCTCACAGGAGAACCACACTCACTAGTTCTTAGCCATTAGGATCACGTTCACATGTGCTCATCCATATGCATGTCCAACTCAACAGATCTTCTTTCTCACTGCATTACATAGGAGGGTCATCTGGAGTTCTTCTCAACTCTCTGTAAGGAGGAGGCTATCACTATGTTCTATCTCTATCTCAGATAGGAACTGTTGGACACATCGACTACACTGAGAGGGGGGAGTGAACAGTGTAGGGATCTTTTTCCCAAAACTTCCCCTTCAAAAAACTCATAAGTTAGCAATCACCATTTACTCATTACTTATTGTTGTCATTTATAATCAGTTAAATGTGAACATATATCAACAATATATCATCAACAAATCATCACCACAAGGAACACACGATGTATGTAAAATTTTATTTTTATTATGGACTACAATCCTTGGGTTATCAACAACAACTGAATAGATTACAACTCTACAAGAACACCATCTCTATAATGCAAGACTCATATTACACCCTCATCACCAACTGAGATGAGGCAACAATCCTCAACATATATCAATCTGTCAAAATATACGCAACTTGTCAGTAGTGCAGCACGCATATGTACGTGCCCTACCAGTAGTACAACTCACATATGTACGCAACCAATCTGTACCAGAGCTTGTGTATCACATATGAGTTACTTAGGGTTTTCTCTTCAAGATCAACTCAGATCCTCTGCAACCTTAAATCACATTCTCTTATGTCTTTCACTGTCCAATCTGAACCATAACCAATCACAACACATCCAATCTTTCCAACAACTTACTCATGCCTCTCAACCATAAAATATGAATGCTACTCATCATGTATAAGCAACCAATATACTATAGAAATCATATCATTACTGAATCATAAGATTTTTTCTCACTCCATCATCCAACACAAACCACATCACAAAAACCATACAAAGAATGTCTTAAGCATTCACCACACAACAAGCAAGAGTATCGATCAAGACAACAATGTAACCATACCGTAGTTTCTATGGTATACCTGAGCCCATAGAAAGAAGATCTGGAACCTACTTCAGTCTTCAAGAGCCTAGCACTAGCTCACACACAAGTCTTCATGACTTCATCCAATGTACTTTCCCTATCCTAATTCAGCCCACGCATGTACGCGCCCTGGCTCATTGCAGCCCGTGTATACCTCAGAAACTAGGGTTTCTGAACTTCCGAGACTTTTTCTGTCATGATCTCGGACTTACCAAAACTTTGATGTGTCCATGGGATCCTCCATCTATCCTCTCTCTCATAATAAATATTCAATACATGCTCAAGAGATTCATTTTTACAAGATACCCTTGCCTCCTATTTATACTCTCCAAGTAGCTTCCTTAAAAGCATCTTCTAGGTCACTTAACCCACTTCTAGGTCATTTAACCCATTTTCCACTTCTAGGTCACTTAACCCATTTTCCACTTCTAGGTCACTTAACCCATTTTCCTCATTTTATGGTTAACCACTTTCCATATTTATAAATTTCTCCATTACGTTATCATTTAAATATTCCTCCTTGACTTTGTCAATTTAAATAATGATTTCTTCTTTTCAATCTCTTTGACTTATTTGACCTTTTGGGGCTTCAAGCCTACATATGAGGGTCCTCCAACTTCATAAGGCCATAACTCTCAAACCATGAGGAGTTATGTGACATTCCACATACCACCAAAAATGGTATGATAAGCACTATCCATCTAGGATAGTTCCACTAGAAAAATCATTGATCTTCATCTCATTATTCCATGTTTAAGCATGGGTTCTCCAACCATACTTCTTCAATAACTCAACCGTAAAGCATCTTCCCATGAGGGATTTAACCATAAGGGTACCACTTTGGAGTTCATTCATTTGTACACCTTATCAACCATGATAAGACAATAATGATTCATCTTTACATCAATCCAACAATGCATCATATACCAATGAAGCCACATCGATCCATGTTCATCTATGCATCATGTATCAATGACATCATATCACTATGATTCCACTTGACATCAATCCCTTCACATAAAGGACAATACATACTTCATGAATATACTATGATAATATATTGTTCATTTGACATCAATCAACATCAATCATTTGACATCAAACCTTTGACCTTTGACATCATTCAATCATCCTTTGGAATCAATAAATTCCTTGACATCAATCAATCAATCATCCTTTGGAATCAATCAATAACTTTACATCAATCCTTTGACATCAATTAATTAAACCTTTGGCATCAATGACAACATGATCCAATAATCTCCCCCTTTGGAATTGACGGAAATACCAACATTGATGTCAACACCAATCATTGATGTCAACATGTAGACAAGGCATTTATCTACATCAATAGTCATCAATCACATCAATGTGACTATCTCTCCCCCTTTGACATCATTGAAAAATGGTCATTCTCCTCTTGGGGTTGCTCCCCCTGCTTGAACTTTCCTTGGGGTTGCTCCCCCTGTCTGAATGCCTTTGATATAACTCTGAATAATCTCTCCCCTTTTGAAGAAGGGATGTCACTCTAATGCAATGTTGAAGATACATAAATCATGCTCCCCCTATGACCATCGCTCCCCCTGGAATTATGCCTCTGTGCTCTTTCTTCAAGAATAGGGCTATTTTACCACATATGCATATGATAAATATATCCTCCTAGAATCATGGGAAGAATAATGACTCCCCCTATGGGTATTTATCCCCCTATCTTATCTACAATATGAAAAATATTCTACCATTGCAATATGCTTCTGCTGCAAATGCTACTGCTCAACCGAATCATAGATCAATCACTCTTTCTATCACGATCCTTGGACCTGTCCATGTATCAAACTTGTGCCATACCATACATCATGAAGCAAAATATATGTCAACAATAAAATAGAGAATCATGAAAAAATATCAACCAGGTACATCCTGTACCAAAATGTGTGTTCACCATGCATAACATCCATGTACATCAATACCATACAATGTGCCAAAAGATATCATCAATGGAATGTATCATCCATATGCCTCTATCAACATGCCAATCATGTGCATCTACCAATATGCCAACCATGTGCATCTACCAATATG
>ML800644.1:31758-46217 GCA_009831015.1 Picea engelmannii
TATGGTTTATTGATAAACTGACCTTCGAAGGCGGGGAGACATCTCTGAGTTGTTCTCTTAAGGAACAGGGACAGCGTAAGAAGAAATGGATGATCATGAAAAGCTTCAATTACAGATTGAAATCAAGAGATGCCTTTCAAACATCAAGCTTTATTCAACATGGCTGTAAACTTTAGAAAAATATCATAATTGATGTTTAAACAACCTTCAACAGTCATTTCAAAGGAGAAATTTTTCTGTTCTCTTTGTCCAAATAGTTCATGATGCAGGTATATGTATTTCAAAAATAAAAAATGGTAAGCATAAGGGAAAAATCAAAACCAAAACAGCAAAGAAAAATGAAAAGAAAACAAAGGAAAAATATTTACACAGTGTACACAAGGTTTTCATCAAGTGAAATACCTTTTTAGAGCTTGGCCATTCACCAGATAGGTGTCTGGCTGTCCCTCTAGATTTTGTAATCGGAAAGAGCTGGGACCCAATTTCTTAGGAATAAAAAACGGTCCTAGCCATAAGTTCTGAAACTTCTTATGCTCTCCATTTCCCTCATGCGGTTTGTCCCATTTTAGGACAAGGTCACCTACTTCAAAGTTTCTGTTAGACGTAGAATTGGAATCAAACTAGATTTTAACCACAAGTTGGTGTTGATCCAATTTTCATTTTTCTTGAGACCCCACTTCCTATAATTTTAACAATGCGTTAATTCAATTCTCCAAAGGGGGATAGTCCTCTTCTTGTATTTTCTGCGATACTTGCAATGAAGGAAGAAGAATATGAGGTGGAAAAATTGCCTCTCTGTTGTAAATGAGAAAGAAGGGAGCGTTACCCACAATGGTTTTTGGAGTCACTCTATCAGCCCAGATTGCGTTTAACAGTGCATTATGACAATTTTTATGGTTTTCATATACCGTTCTCTTGATGATTTTAATCATATTTTTATTAGTTGATTCTGTCAATCCATTACCTTGAGGGTAATAGCTGGCAAAATATTTTAATTTAATTCCTTTTTCTAGAGCAAAATCACTCATCTCAAGAGACGAAAAATAGGAAGCGTTATCGAATACTAGACAGTCAGGGAAACCAAAATGAGTAATAATATTTGAATTCAAAAAGGCAATTACCTGACTGGTATTTATAGCTTTTAATGGGGCAGCTTCAGACCACCTAGTGAAGTAATCCATGGCTGTTATGATAAACTTATGCTACTGTGAGGATGGCGGATTGATCGGGCCTATAATATCAAGACCCCACTGTTGAAAAGGGGAGTCTACCAAAATAGGTTGCAAAGGGAAGGCTGGTTTCTGTATCCGTCCAGACACTTTTTGGAAAATAACACACTTGTGACACAAAGCATGAGCATATTTAAAAAGTGTAGGCCAGTAATAACCTACTCTCAATACTTTATGGGCAGTGGTATCTCCACCAAAATGCCCACCAGCTTCTCCTGCGTGCAATTCTAGTAACACCTTTTCTGCTTCATCTTTCTCAAGACAACACATTAGTACTCCATCCAATTTTTGATTAAACAAAATACCATTAATCAACTGAAAGGAAAAATATTTCAATCTTAGCGCTCTTCTTTTAGTGGGATCAAGGTGACGGGGAGCTGACCCATGTTCAAGACATAATTTTATACTGTCATACCAGGGACTAATAGGGTTTTGTGCACAACAGATTAGATTTTGGTAGTGTTGTCCTGGATTTGACATATCATTTTCCTCTTGTTGTCTTGCTGCTGAATCAATGACTAACTTGCATAGCCCTTGAACTCTCACTATTTGTGATGGGGTGATTTCTATGTCATACTCTTGTAAGGAGGTGACCCAGTTCACCCTCTTTTCACCTAGTTCTTTCTATACTAATAGATTTTTGATGGTTGGGTAAGGGACAATAATTTTCGTCCTAGATTCCAAAAGATAAGATCGGAAGTGATTTACTGCTTTAAAAATAGCATAGGCTTGTTGATCATTTGCTGGCTAATTAATTTATGCACATTTGAAGGCTGAGCTCATAAAGGCAATTGGGACTTCATTGTTTTCAGCGTTCTTTTGAGGTAGGACAACAACGTAGGAGTGATTAGAAGAAAATGTGTACAGAGTGAAGTCTTGCAAAAAGTCAGGGCTCATCAAAGAAGGAGCGTCTATTATGGCCTTTTTTATTGAATTAAAAGCTTGGTTTTCTAAGGGTCCCCAATGATATTGTACGTCCTTTTTTATTAAGTTTTGTAAAGGTCTGACCATTTCTGAAAAATTGGGGACGAATCTCCTGACAAGGTTTATCTGGCCTAAGAATGACTACATATACTTTTTCGATGAGGGAGGGGGGAGCTTCGAGATGACTTGAGTCCTTTCAGGGTCGATAATCATCCCTTCTCTTGATACAATAAATCCTAAGAGCTTACCTTGTTCTACTGCAAAGATATATTTTTTAGGATTTGAGGAAATGTCATACTTACGACATCGCTATAGAATGGATCTTAAATGAGCTAGATGATCAGCTTTATTTTTCGAGAATACAATAACATCATCTAGGAAAACTATGATAGATTGATTGATTAAGCCTTGGAAAGAGATATCCATCGCTCTCTGGAAAGTGGCACCAGCATTAATGAGTCCAAAGGGCATTTTCCTATAAGCATAGGTGCCCCATGGAGTGCGGAAGGTAGTTTTAAGCTGGTCTGGAGGGGACATCAGGACTTGGATATACCCAGAAAAACCATCCAATAAGGATAATCATTCAGAACCAGATACCTGTTGAAGGATCTATTCCATAGGTGGGACAGGGTAGTTGTCTTTATCAGACGCTCGATTAAGATTTCAGAAATCGATGCATAGATGGATTTCACCACTCTTCTTCCGGACAGGGACAAGATTATAGACCCATTGTGTGTGTCTAACAGGGAAGATTATCTTAGCATTCAGAAGTTTATTTAATTCCTTTTTGACAGTCGGTTCGAGTTTTGGGTGCATTTTCCTTAAATTTTGTTGAAAAGGTAAGGTTTGGGGTTTCATAGGAATAACATGTTGTATGATGTTAGGATCAAAGGTTTTTAGGTCGTCGTACGTCCAATCAAAAACATCTTTGAATTCCTTAAACAATTTAATAAATGTCACTTTCTCTTGTTCAGAACACCCCACCCTTAAATTAATGCACTGTGGATTGTCTTTAGTTCCCAAGTTTATTTTTTCATACGTTAAAGAGGAACTATTTGTTTTACAGTTCACTGATTTTTTGAACTTGTCTTGCAGATAATAAAAATTTTCTAATATAATTATAGATTTAGGGATAGAATTTACCATGTCCTATGAAGATTCAGGAGGTCTCGGATCTGGTATTACCGTGAATTCACGAAGATTCTTGTCATGAGTACATTCGTCGATCACTGGGCGTTGGAAAGTTTCTTCCATATGCAGGAAACTAATAATGTGTTGATCACCGTCGAAGAATCTCCAATTCATGATGTTGTCAGGTATGGATGGCCTGAACAACAGTTCGACGTAGAACACATTCGGGGACAAGCCTTCTGCAGGAAAGAGTTTTGAAGCTACATTAACTAACAAATTGGCTTCCAAATTATTCAATCTAGGAATAGAATTTATGTTAAAATAAGAAAACGTATTCTTATTGGATGGTTTTTCTGGGTATATCCAAGTCCTGATGTCCCCTCCAGACCAGCTTAAAACTACCTTCTACACTCCATGGGGCACCTATGCTTATAGGAAAATGCCCTCTGGACTCATTAATGCTGGTGCCACTTTCCATAGAGCGATGGATATCTCTTTCCAAGGCTTAATCAATCAATCTATCATAGTTTACCTAGATGATGTTACTGTATTCTTGAAAAATAAAGTTGATCATCTAGCTCATTTAAGATCCGTTCTATAGCGATGCCGTAAGTACGACATTTCCTCAAATCCTAAAAAATCTATCTTCGCAGTAGAACAAGGTAAGCTCTTAGGATTTATTATATCAAGCGAAGGGATGATTATCGACCCTGAAAGGACTCAAGTCATCTCAAAGCTCCCCCCTCCCTCATAGAAAACGTATATGTAGTTGTTCTTAGGCCAGATAAACTTTTTCAGGATATTCGTCCCCAGTTTTTCAGAAATGGTCAGACCTTTACAAAATTTAATAAAAAAGGATGTACAATATCATTGGGGACCCTTAGAAAACCAAGCTTTTAATTCAATAAAAAATGCCATAATAGACGCTCCTTCTCTGATGAGCCCTAACTTTTTGCAAGACTTCACTCTCTACACATTTTCTTCTAATCACTCCTACGTTGTTGTCCTAACTCAAAAGAACGCTGAAAACAATGAAGTCCCAATTGCCTTTATGATGTCAGCCTTCAAATGCGCATAAATTAATTAGCCAGCAGATGATCAACAAGCCTATGCTATTTTTAAAGCAGTAAAGCACTTCCAATCTTATCTTTTGAAATCTAGGACGAAAATTATTGTCCCTTACCCAACCATCAAAAATCTATTAGTACAGAAAGAACTAGGTAAAAATAGGGTGAACTGGGTCACCTCCTTACAAGAGTATGACATAGAAATCACCCCATCACAAATAGTGAGAGTTCAAGGGCTATGCAAGTTATTCATTGATTCAACAACAAGACAACAAGAGGAAAATGATATGTCAAATCCAGGACAACACTACCAAAATCTAATTTGTTGTGCACAAAACCCTATTAGTCCCTGGTATGACGATATAAAATTATGTCTTGAACATGGGTCAGCTCCCCGTCACCTTGATCCCACTAAAAGAAGAGCGCTAAGATTGAAATCTTCTTCCTTTCAGTTGATTAATGGTATTTTGTTTCATCAAAATTTGGATGGAGTACTAATGTGTTGTCTTGAGAAAGATGAAGCAGAAAAGGTCTTACTAGAATTGCATGCAGGAGAAGGTGGTGGGCATTTTGGTGGAGATACCACTGCCCATAAAGTATTGAGAGTAAGTTATTATTGGCCTACACTTTTTAAATATGCTCATGCTTTGTGTCGCAAGTGTGTTATTTTCAAAAAAGCGTTCGGACGGATACAGAAACCAGCCTTCCCTTTGCAGCCTATTTTGGTAGACTCCCCTTTTCAGCAGTGGGGTCTTGATATTATAGGCCCGATCAATCCTCCATCCTCACAGCAACATAATTTTATCATAACAGCCATGGATTACTTCACTAGGTGGTCCAAAGATGCCCCATTAAAAGCTATAAATACCAGTCAGGTAATTGACTTTTTGAATTCAAATATTATTACTCGTTTTGGTTTCCCTGACTCTCTAGTATTCGATAACGCTTCCTATTTTTCGTCTCTTGAGATGAGTGATTTTGCTCTAGAAAAAGGAATTAAATTAAAATATTATGATAGCTATTACCCTCAAGGTAATGGATTGACAGAATCAACTAATAAAAATATGATTAAAATCATCAAGAGAACGGTATATGAAAACCATAAAAATTGTCATAATGCATTGTTAAACACAATCTGGGTTGATAGAGTGACTCCAAAAACCATTGTGGGTAACTCTCCCTTCTTTCTCATTTACAGCAAAGAGGCAATTTTTCCACCTCATATTCTTCTTCCCTCACTGCAGGTATCGCAGAAAATACAAGAAGAGGACTATCCCCCTTTGGAGAATCGAATTAACGCATTGTTAAAATTAGAGGAAGTGGGGTCTCAAGAAAAATGAAAATTGGATCAGCACCAACTTGTGGTTAAAATCTGGTTTGATTCCAATTCTACGTCTAATAGAAACTTTGAAGTACGTGACCTTGTCCTAAAATGGGACAAACCGCATGAGGGAAATGGAGAGCATAAGAAGTTTCAGAACTTATGGCTAGGACAATTTTTTATTCCTAAGAAATTGGGTCCCAACTCTTTCCTATTACAAAATCTAGAGGGACAGCCAGACACCTATCCGGTGAATGGCCAAGCTCTAAAAAGGTATTTCACTTGATGAAAACCCTGTGTACACTGTGTAAATATTTTTCCTTTGTTTTCTTTTCATTTTTCTTTGTTGTTTTGGTTTTGATTTTTCCCTTATGCTTACCAGTTTTTATTTTTGAAATACATATACCTGCATCATGAACTATTCAGACAAAGAGAACAAAAAAATTTCTCCTTTGAAATGACTGCTGAAGGTTGTTTAAACATCAATTATGATATTTTTCTAAAGTTTACAGCCATGTTGAATAAAGCTTGTTGTTTGAAAGGCGTCTCTTGATTTCAATCAGTAATTGAAGCTTTTCATGATCATCCATTTCTTCTTACGCTGTCCCTGTTCCTTAAGAGAACAACTGAGAGATGTCTCCCCGCCTTCGAAGGTCAGTTTATCAATAAACCATCTCTAGATATTAATTGAAGGACAGTTAAAAAGTTCTCTCAAGGTCTGTAATTTATTAAAATATGTCCAAAATATCACGATTTTCAGCGTCATACCACTCGATTGAATATTTTTAAAACTAAATAAATCATTAAAGAGCTATGGGAAGTTCTTGTAAACCCACCGAGATATTGAACAGGTCTGTTGGCAGTGGGTAAATGCATACATGACGCCAAGATAACTTCGTCAGGGTATTGAATAGGCCCGCTGACAGTGAAGCAATGTCAAGTATATGAAAATTCTGAGATATGGAATCTTTTGACCTTAAATGTCCTTCGTTCTGATCTAAAACTTCTTGGCGGGATATAGATATTGGAGTGGGTTAAATGGAATCCCTGTCGAGGCTATGGACACCTGCTGGCAGTAGTGGCTCTGCCAATAGTATTGGAGATTCTAACCTTAATATCGTGAATCACTTTTGTTAAGATTGTCATCATCTTTCATCTTTTAAAATAACAAGCAATCTGAAACTGGAATTTTTTATGATTGATAATGATGTTCAAATAGTCTTCTGGTTGTTTTTCAATTGGATTTTTTCTCATTATCCTAATCTGGACTTGTTCGTTTGGCAGTGAACTGCTTCTACCAGTGTGTCGCAATTGTTAGCAGCCATATTAATCTCTATCTTTTTTTACAAGCTGCCTACACAAGGTTTTTTAAACCTTCATTACTCGTCGCAGCTTTTTAAACGACACCATTATCCTTCTCTTTTTGCGTACCAACTTTTTCGTTTCCATTTTCATGACTGCAAGCATGAAAATCCATAGTTGGAATTCATGTTGATTACATCAAAGGATTAATGATCATTTGGTTTATCATGAACCTATTTCTTTACATGGTTATAACTCCTTGACCCCAAACACACCACTCGTTACATATGTATCGAAACACCAAACATTTATGCATTTGACTATTGTTAATATGGTTTTGATTTACAAAATTTTTGATGCAATGGTTTATTTGATATATTGATTTTTGGGTCAAATCGTGGGTATGCAATGGTTCATTTGACATGTTGATCGAATTTCTTTTGGATATGCACTGTTATGATTTGAATGTACCATTACACCAAGGCATCATTCCAAGTAAAACCTGATATGATGTTCTTGCGTGGCCTTGATTTACACCACTATCCTTGCATGCATACCATTAACGCTCTGCCCTTGCATTTCGAGATGCCTTCGTATTGTGTTGGGGAAGCTTCGGGACAATGGTTCTATTTCTACCCTGTCAAACCTTATCGCCGAATACCCTGTTGATTTCGTGCTATTAGCCATGGATCCTGTAGTCAGAATTGAACCCAACGGTGTCCAGACTTTGTTGTTGTTTGATAATGCCCGAGAAGACTTAGAGAGGAATGGTTGGCGGGTATTTTTTGAGAAGTTCGAGGGTTTTAACCTGGCAGTTTCTCAACAATTCACGCTAACGTTCGATGGTTGCAGAGCCAAATTTGGGGATGTCTAACTTGAGTTAAACGAAGATTTCATTAGCTCAACCACTGGTCTGGCATCCATGGGACAAAAATGGTTTAAAAACTCAAAGGTTGACGAAGTCCCCTAGTCACTATTGTTTACCTCAAGGAAGATTAACAGCTGCGACAAAGGTATGCCCGTTACATCTCTAAAACCTAGATGGCACGATTTGTTAGCTATTGTCAAGCAGTTTGTTACCTGTGAGGGTAGATACGGTTTGGTTTTATTATACCACTTGCAGTTGCTCATGAGTTTTATCGATTTTCCCTTAAACATGCCATATTTTCTCCTTCAGAGTTTATACAAAATGGCTAAGCGTTTCAAAAGGGAGAAATCCAACTCCAGCCTGTTCCACCACTGTTTAATTAAAATTATTATGGTTCATCAGTTGAAATTAAATGGCGATTGTTGGGACGCTTTCCAGTTAAGGAATGGTTTTGCTAGTCCTGAAATAGGACAAGTTGACAAATCCATTGTTATAGAAACCCTTGTTGGGCCTGTCATTCACCCTCCTTCACTCTTGCCTTTTGTTGAACCCTCGACCTACTCGAACACTACCCAACTTGACACCTTGCCTGATTCATATCCAAAATATGGTGGTAAGCCTATTAAAAAGTCTGCAAAGAAAAAGTGTAAAGGTAACAGTGATATCAATTACAAGGGTAAAAAGGCCACACGCTGGGTTTCACGATGTGCTCATAATAAACCTCAAGAAAACACAGGCCAAAATCCAATTCTATTAAGTGAATATTCTGATTCTGAAATCGAACGGTTTCTAACCAAGGAGTATCCATACTCACATGGACTTTGCTCAATTAAACCCTATGACTATGTGACGAACCTCCCACCGTGTCTTAGAAACAACCTCGACTTCCCTAGGATCAAACTCGACAGAGAACCTATAGGTCAAATAAGAGGTTCCTCGCCTATGAATACACAGCCTGTTCGGCCACAGTGCAACAAATGTCAGTCATGGCTCATCCGATATTACAGAGACATCCCTTTGCTCCAATCTCAGATCAAGTCCTTGGAGGACCGAGTGAATTTGCTAACTAAGGAAAATGACATATTGCAAAATGTAGCTCAAGCTAATGATAAAAGATAGAATACCACAGGCTCTATTGTCTTTAAAAACGTGGAGGCGGCCATTTCCATTATGAATTCAAAAATATCTAGATTAAAACCAATCTTTGAATCCGAGGTATGGTATTTTGAAAGTAATTTTAAAATGTTTTTTTTTTTTTTTTGAATTAGAATACAAGATTTGTTTGCTAAAAATTCCATCTATTTTTGTTTTGATTGGATTGATAAAACACGATTTTGTTTATAATAGTAACTAGCTATAGAATCGTGAGATTCTGTAGCTAGATACTAAAATTCAAATTCTTTGATTTTACAACTAAAATGCAATCTGAAATCATGTATTGTTGTGTGTTTACAGGTACATACAAATTATAAAGGAGATTGGATCGCTAGTGGCATATCTGAACATGCTATTTCTTTACATGGTTATAGATTAGGCTGTTAGTTTTGGATAATAATGAGAATTTGGGAGATTGTATTCCCACAATTTTTGGAATAGATTTAATGATTTCCACAGGAAGTGTTTTCATCCTGTGGCCTTTATAAATGTATTATTTTGTAAACAGAGACCCATCGCTGCCTAGGAGCAGAAAATATAGATTTGTGATTGACAAACTTGAATGAAAGTGGATATTTGCACAGCTTTAGCTTCGATTATCATATTTTTGTTCAAGTTTCGCTCATTTCGATCCGTAATCAAATTTTGACTACTTTAGATATCATAATTTGTTACAGGTTGATATGATGGGATTAATGTAGTTTCCATGTTTTATGTCTCTCATTTTATATACAAAAATTAATTTGTTCATATGTGATGATTAGAAGGTTGATCTTATTTATTCAATGAGCAGTTACATGCAAATTTTCATAGTCAGATTTATCTTAATATGATCACTTGTCAAATTATAAATCGTTTTTGCTACATATATTACTTGTTCTGTTATTAGCATTCAATGCGTTACTTCTTCACGTTTACGATAAGCATTGGGAAAATCTGGTGTGGGTTTGCCTCATCAAACAACAAACGTAGATGCTATGCACAGGACACATAGGATATGCGATTATAGGTTAGTTTGCTAGTAGCATTCTATTAGTTTAATTAATATAAGAATTTCATGTAGTTCAGATACACTGTATAGATTGTTATTTTTATGTCTCAACTAGATAGTTGTCATTTCATTTCTTGTTTACAAAAGTTATAAAAAAAATCAAAAATACTGAACAATAGCTTCGCTGTCAATTCATATATGATTTTCGCAAATTTCGATCAAAATTTACATTTTGTGAATACCGTAGAGATATAAATATATCGATATACTATACATTTAATAAGTAGAACTAATACTCTATTAGTTAGTAAACTGTGAATATATTTTAGTCTATATATAGTTTTCGACAGCTTTTTTTTCATTTAGTTAGTTTCTTTAGTTTTTGTCTTTTCACTTTCGTAGGAGTTAGATCGGTTAATGGAGCCACTAAACTCGTCAGCATGGATTAATCCAAATGGATTGGGTTATTTAGACAACCCCAGACCAGATTCACTCCTCTAGTTGACGAGCAGTCAATTTCACCTGTCAACACTCTTCAACCTATAGAAGAGGAGGTCAACCCATCTCTTCAACACAGTTTTGATATGGAAGTTGAGGGTGAAGCAATAGAGGTACATATCAGTGATAAAGAGGCATCATACCAAAGACACATATCAGTGTTGTATATGAACAGTAGAGGCAACATATCAGAGGTGTATTTAAGTAAGGTCTTTTATGTCTTTGTCAGGTCAAAGTCATTTTGGCAAGATATTTAAGAGTATAACATTCATGGTGGATATTTGTAAGTGATCTTACAGGATTAATGTAATAAAGGAATATCATTTTCTAAGGTTTTTCTCCATGTACAGGGTTCCCCCAGGGTATATGTGTTTTTAATGTGCATGCTTACTCATCTACATAGTTATTTCTATTCGATTACGATTTGGTATTGTTGATATGTATTAAGTTGGAATCAAAGTGTTGAAGAAAATAAAAGAATTAATCCAAATAAGAAATCAAACTCATAATTTAACACAAGTCCCCATACATTTTTATTCACAAGCTCTAAACTTTCACTCTTCTTTTCTTTTCTGACTCGGAGAAATATAACTCTCTTATGTTTTCCATAAACACAATGCTCACATGAATCCAAATCAATTTGTTTAAGATTTGGTAACAAATTTATTTTGTAAAGTATCTTCATCCCACTCTCACTCATGTATCCAAGCCTATGATTCCAAAGTGATGTATCCACTCATGTAGAAGATAAATATATAGAAGATTCAATATTACCAATACATAAATATAATGTACCTACCTTCTCTCCTTTTTCTATCACCGGTGATCCTTTGGTGACCTTCCATGCTTTCTCTATAAATATAGATATGCAGTATTCACTTGACAACTTCCCTATTGAAATCATATTTTTCCTTAGATCTGGTACATGTCTTACCTCTTTAAATAACCATTGGTTTCCATTCTTTTTCTTTATTTGTACGTTTCCCATTCCAACAATTTTTCATGTTGTCTCATGACCCAAATGAAGCTATCCAAAATCACCTTGAACATAATCTAGAAAATGTTTACTATTGGGTGTGCCATGAAATGAAGCCGCTAAATGTACTACCCAAGAATCATAAATAATATCTACAAAAAGAATCAAAGAATGTTGTAGCACATCACCTATTAAATTTTCTTCTTGATTTTTCTCTTGTTTTCCATCTCTATGTTTCTTTGGAGCTCTACAATCTTACTCTAGATGTCCTTTCTTCCCATAATTCCGACACTTTATCTTTCCCAGTATAGATTTGGATCTTCCCTTCCTAGAATTCCCACGGTTCTCTGAGCCCTTTCCTCTATCCTTATGTCTTCGCCTGTTCTCCATAGTCAACATATTATTTGATGTCTAACCTATTCTTTTCCATTGCATTTCCTTACTAAGGATAACACCAACAACATCATCAAATTTTAGAGTGTTTGAACCAAAGAAAGAGTTACTTACATCCATGACAAAGCCATTCCAACTTTTTGGCACTGAGAACAAGATTAGAAGATCCCTGACCTCATCATAAAATTCCACTTTTCCAGAACTTAGTTGATTAGTAACCATATTAAATTCATTTAAATGATTTGCAACATACCCACCTTTTGACATCTTCATATTAAATAATCTCTTCGTTAGAAATAACTTATTGGACACCGAGGGTTATTCATACAGTTTAGCCAATGTGTCCATCAACTCTTTCATTGTCTTTTCTTTTGAAATATTTAAATCCACCCATGCTGTTAGGCTCATCCATCTGGTTAGTGCCTTTCTTTCAAGAAACATCTTTGTCCTTATTGGTCCTCGACCAAGTTTTGGGGAAACTTTGGTTAGTTTTGGAAGTTTTAGCCCACTTTTTGACTTCAACACATTGGTCGAAGTAGGAGCACCCATGCAGAGTTGAGATCGTAAATATCACCTATTTTGAGGGTTATGTGGACCTACTAAGGGGTCGTATGGGTTTTGTAATGGGTTTATGGGATATCGGCCCATGGTATTTTCCCATGTTTAGGAATTATTGTAAGATTTTGTATAGTATAAATAAAGAGGAATGTATTGTAGAAGCAGTAGTTCTATGTGAGAAGAAATGTATGTGGTCAAGGCTTTGTGCTTGACTATGATTTTGTAGACTGTGCTTAGTGCTTGTGATGCTTAGTTTGGAGTAGGTGCTAAGTGTGGTGATAAGAGATTTTGGCTCTATGCATTTGATCTATTTTTAAAAGGTAAAGAAGGAGGATCTAGTGCTTAGTGCACAGATCTCCTGTCTTGTGCGAAGTTTGACTATGTGGCTTAGTGCACAGGAGTTATTGGATGTAATATGTTGGAAAATAATAAAGAGGTGAAGAATTTTGTGGACGTAGCCCCACCCTAGGGTGAACCATGTATATCTGGTGTCTCATGGTTTTCGTTATGCAGTGTCATTTCTGTTATGCATTTTCTTAGTGATTTGATTATGATATACATATTTTGTTTCTTAAGTACTTTACTTATGTTAAATGGTATATGAATGTTAGACTTAACTCATAGTGCTAAGTTCTCAAGGTGCATACTTACATGTTTTTATTATGCTTATTTATCTTTGATTATTCTCTGTGGTGTTAATGAGGTTAATAAACTAATGCATGCTTACTTCCTAAGTGTTAACAAAATATTATGTGAAGTGGTCTTATCACATAATCGTGTCCCATCTTGGTTACAGACACATGCATCCTGTAACCCCCCCCTTCTTCTACCTCAGGTGAGACTTCTCCTTCATTGCAGGTGTTTATGAAAGGGCTGGTAGTTGGGGTTTTGTTGGTGCGTTCTTAAGCGTTGAACCCTGGGTTTTCCCTTATGCCAACAAATGGTTTTGTTGTCGAGACATGAAACTGTGATTGCTGGGAGCTGAAGTAAAGAAAAAGAAACGATATGTGCATAGGTCTGTTGTTAAAGTGAGAAATACTCTACTTGACTTGCGAAGCTCTGTGCCAAGAAAGGAAGTTGTTCTAAATAAAAGAAGTAAGATTCTAAAAGAGGAAATATGTGTGCTTCGGTAAGAGAAAGATAAGTTAAAATGTTTGTTTTGAAGGCATGAATTTAAGTATGTTTAATAGATTATGTCCTACTTTGAAGGATACAATGTAGTTGAAATAAAGAGTTGATTTGAGTAAATTTAATGGAAACAAAGGAATATATATTATTCCTATGCATAGAAAGAGTTTTTGGACTAATAAGTGGATGCAAGAACATAGAAAGAATTTTTACAGAGTGCAGGTCGAGGACTATGATCCTAGGAGAAGTGCATAGTACATAAAATATTCGAGAACATTTAAGAGAAAAAGAGGATTGAATTTGTGTTATAATTGCAGAAGGTTGGGAAATCTTGCTAAGGAATTCCCTAAGGTAGGCCATATTTATATTTATTGTAAGGTTGTTGGTCATGAGGTTGAGGATTGTCCAAGGATTATTTATAAAATTGGAGGGACATAAGACAAGAAAATTATGAAAAGAGTTAAGAGACTAAGGGTATGTTAGAAATTGTAACAACCCTCCTAGCCTAGGACATCTACTCAGTCCACCGGTGAATTTTTTTTTTGTTGTTGAAGTGTGTGCGTGTCTGTAGATGAAACAACCCCCTCGACTCTATGTCAACACTCGAACCAACATGATGCAAGTAAGATGAACACAATCAAGATGACCCAACCTATCATAGCGACAACAAGAAGCAAACGCCCCCGAACAGGAGGTGGGAAACTAATGGCTGTAGGCAGAGACAGACACCAGGGGTTAGGCACAGTACGGTCATAGAATGAAGGAATCCATCAGTAGAGTCGCAGTAGTGGAACTGTGCCCTTAAACAGCCCGAGACTACTAATATGGCTCAGAATGTGTCGCAAGAGTGGAACTGTGCCTTTAAACAGCCCGAGACTCTTGATACGGCACTGGATTCCTTCCACCAGATCACACACA
>ML800644.1:57866-82941 GCA_009831015.1 Picea engelmannii
GAAAAACCTTCATTTAGGCCCTCAAAATGGCCCCGGAAGTGAAAACCTGCTAAAAATAGTAAATTGCCAAAATGGCCAGAAAACTGTTTTGAGCCATTTGGAAAAGATGGGTGGCCCCCGATATCCACCTGGATCACTAATATCATGGCTTGATTGAGGATTCAAATCCAACTGCCTTCTAAGAATGAAAATATCCTTCCCCCATTCTTCTCAACAAATCAACTGCTGCCTAGAATAGGTAGCACTCCCTCAAAAGGGCACCTAGAGCGCTATAATGCTCCCTAGTAGTGTATAGGGGAGCGCCAGCACTCTTGAGGGTAGGAGAGCTCTTGAAAAAGGGTTGATGCAGTTCTATAATTCTCCCAGATAGTGTATAGGGGAGCGCCAACACTCCTGAGAGAGGTATAGGGGAGAGCTCCCCTCCAAAAACTCAATTTTTTGGGTGCTTTCAGATGGCAAGAGGTTCATAAGCTTGTTGACTCATTTCTCTTCTTCCAAAGAAAATGTTTGAGGGGTTTCAAGTGTCCTTCTCATGTCATTATAGGCACAACATAGGAATCATGTCAGTATGCTTTCTTTGACACTTGTGACACTTGTGAGCAAAATGCAACACTTGCGACACTATCAAAGTGAGTAATTTTGATGTGTAACAGATTGCCCCCCAAAGTATGAAGTTAGAAGATGAGAACTGATAACTGAAATGCTTTGTAGACTTTCAAGTAAGGGTATAGATGCAGAGAACCTGACAAAATCTACACACAAACATCCAACAAATATTATGACATGCTTCAAACCCAAGGCAGGCATACCTATGCTTGGGTGATAAAGTCTTGCAAGATATGGCTGCCATAAAATACATTGTGGATCCATAATTGTATTGATAAAAAGGTATAGCCACTGAAAATACACTATGGATCTATACTCCCATGACCTGAACTGATCGTAGCCATGAAGAATACACAGTGGATCTATGAGATGACAAGACATAGCCACGACCAATACAAAGTGGATCTATGTAACAGTATATGTGTCATTGTTCAAAATAAACTCCATCACAACCTGGGTAAAGTACATATCAAAGTGATCACTCAACCCAGGGTCTTCTTACTGATCCCAATGTAGTACGAATCTAACCATGTGAATAGATGTCCCAATGTCGAACATGGTAGAAACCACTTGATTACCGGTCAATGATGTAAACCGTTAACAAGCGTGAGGGAGATCATCATTAATGTCAATGATTCCCAAGGTACTCTAGTACATTCCAACGAATTTGAATGGATGAGATGAGGTCGAACATCCGTGGAATAATTCAATCAGAGGTCAATGATGTAAACCCATTGTCAGACGTGACGAGGCCTGCCATTGAGGCATGCAGGTCCCAAATTACTAATTGGTTTCTAAGTCTAGTTTTTGGATAATGTGTTGAAGTCGACGGGAATAGACTCATTGAAGCAAGGCATTGATGTATCCCCCATCATCGACATGAAATAGACACAGAGATGTAATTGGTAGATCAAATGAACATGGACTGACATGGGTATTGAGAAACAATATTTGTGATGGCTGACTCTCAAGGAGGATACTTCCCTTGAACACTGAGGCACAACAGCAGAAACATGACATGGACCAAAACTTGATGATGCAGTGGATGCTGTGACTTACGTCAGGTGACCCAGAGGAGTGGAATAAACTCAAAGGATTGGCTCAGTGTAGAGGTTTAGCGGATTAAGATGTGCGCAAAGAAAAAGTGCCATGTTGAAGGGTGACTCTAAGAGTTACTTGGTAATGTTCTTAAAAAACTGCTTGGCCTGCTTCTTTCAATTTTTTCCCCCATCCAGATAAATGAGTACCTCTTTTTAATTTAACGAGCTCAAGGAGGGTAACACATGCTCGATATAACTCACCTTCGGTAAGTTCTTCTTCCTTTTTTTAACGAACTGAAAGAAGTAAGGGTTCGATCCCATATGGGCCTATCAATGTTTTCTTTAGCAAGTCCAAAGACAAAAAACTCGAAATTTTTTCATGATTATAGAGTCAAGGAAAACACTTAAAATAGAACTCTCTCAGTTCCTTTTTCGTAAAGCAGTCCGACGAGACTGAAAAAGAGATAAACTATCGCTCAATAAACGTTTTCTTCAAATACTTTAACGAGCGTGAAGAGAACAAGGTCACTCGGTAATCTTTTCATATTTAGAGAGTCCGAAAAGAACTTAAAGGTGACTCCAATGTTTTCCTTTTTCGTAATGTTAGTCTTGTGAGGCCAAAAAAGAGATACATTATCACTCGAAAGACACCCTTTCAAAAATTTTAACGAGTGGGAAAGGAAGCAAGATCACTCGACAATCTTTTCATGTTTAGAGAGTCTGAAAAGAGCTTAATGGATACTCCAGGGGGCTCCTTTTTTGCGTATCCGTACAGGTCCGACAAAGAGATAAAATTCTACCCAGATATGTTCTCATGTATTTACGAGCATGAGAAAGAACAAAGACTAAGATCGGTATGCCCCCAGCTTGAAAGCTAGTGGATTAACTCCAAAAATATCATCAAAGGTTGGAGACATGCCCTCCAAGCTTTGATTCATTCACCGGATCTGAGGTCATCACCAATTTCTCTAGTAGAGGAGAAAAAGGAGAAGGGTGGATGAAAAGAAGGTTCAAGAGAGGTGACTACTTCATTTTTTAACGAGATTGACACAGGAAAATAACTATGCTTAGGACCTATGTTTCATTGTTTAACGAGCTTGCCATAGAGAAAAGAAACTATGCTTATGGTTTCGTCTGGATCATGGCTTCCAAGAGGATAAGGCTCTGGAAGGGTACCATGTCAATGGATAAAATGTGGTCATGGCCTCTAGGATATTTTTGCGGGATGGAAGACAACCACTCGAGAAGGAACACATGTCGAGGGTCGTTATAGGAGGAAGGCGATCAAGCTCCAATAAACCTACCGAGCAAATCACCAAGTCAACTATGGGATCCAAATCGTCGAAAGTTGAAATCATGGGAGATGATGAAAAATCAACACCAGGAGGGGAGATAGATGGTATATCTTCCTGAATTTCTTCACGAGGGGGAAGAAAAGAGGATCAGTGACAATTATTATCCCGAGGTAACTTGGCAATGCAAAACATTTCCAGAATAGATTCATCCGAAGGAAAAGTTGGGGAAATGTAGTCGATCACGGACGACAAGGAACTCAACCGTGATTGCATTGAGGAACCATTAGGTGCCAATAGATGTTGGGCATCTGACGAGGGAGAAGTGGATTGGGTAGAAACGTATGACGTTTCAGCTGGACTAAGTGGCATGGTGTCACCTAGTGCATCGAATCCCAATGGACGAGGTACAATCCAAGGGTTAGATGATTCCAAAGATTGATAAACCATGGTCGAAATCATATCGACAATGGAAATATGATGTGTAGTCGGTGGAAGTGGTGTAGGGAAGGTACCAATGAGAATAGAATCTTCCAGTAAGCCAACACCAACACTTTCATACGTGATCTTGTGGTCTCCCAAGAAAGGAATATTGTTGGTAGCAGAAGCACGAGCATCAGTCATGTAGAAATCCAGCTGATCAACAGTGACAATTTTTCCCTGGTGAGGAAATTGTCCACATCAAAAGACCAACGAGGCAACGACATTCATAGCATAAAACCAACTTCTTCAAAGTAACAAGTTGTAATCGAGGGGAGAATTGACCACCTAGACATCAACAGTAATAGTTTTTCCACCCAATTGGATGGGCAGGGACTGTAAAATCCCATGAGGATGAAAACCTCGCCAATCGAAGGCGCATAACATCATTGGGGATTTGTTGAGTGCTAGTGATTTTAAACCTTTCCAACACGTTAAATACATGACACAAGTTGAGGCTCCCTCATCCAGAATAGTTCGATGGATTTGTTGATTGTGAACAACAAAATCAACTTGGAAAGCAAGTTGGTGGGAGAGTCGAGACGCATCATTATACAGGTTAAAGATGATCTGATCGGATGAATTAGGGTCAACAATGCCAAGAGCGGTCAAGAGAATTCTACGTTGACTGGGGAAGTGTTGTAGAACTTCTAACGAAGACATAACACATGGTGCTTGAGCCAAATCTTCAACGATATTGTAGTTTTGGGCAGCACGTGAACTAGGATTAAAGGTAGCTTTGTGGATAGTGCTCTTAGGAGGGCATAAGATAGAGTCTAATGTGGGTTTCTCAATATGAAGTGGTCTAGATGGAGGATTAACTGATGGAAGACTAACAGAGGATGATGATGGATCCGGTAAAGTGTCGGCACTGTTAGTGTCTTTTCCCTTATCAGGGTTACCTGGTGTGTCGTAGGTCTTAGAGAGAGTGGTCAAATTGATCCCATTAAACATATAAATATGTGCATTCGACGAGGCCTCATCATTAGGATCGCTAGAACTGCCCCCAGGAGAAGGGGTTTGAGAAACCATGGATTGTTTCTATGGAAAAGGATGAGTAAGTAGAGCGGGTTGTGACTTCCCTTGGAAAATTTTGGCCACTTCATTATGACGCAGACAATTTCAAGTGTAGTGATCATCACCACAAATGATAGATGGGAATTTCAATTTCTGTTGTGGTTGATTTTCTGTAGCAGGTGGTTGAGCTTGATTTTTTGTTTGTTCATTATTATTTTTTGATTTATTCTTTGTCTTCTTCTTACCTCCAGATTGTTGTGAAGGGGCAGATTGAACTTCATTCACCTCAAAGATCTGAGTTTGGGGGGAGGTAGAGGAGGGTGTAGTCAATTTGGAAAAAGATTGAGTTATGACGGAACCGATAACACCATTCGCATAAGATGAGGATGATGTCTTATAAGGATCGGTATTATCACGAGTAGCATTCAGAAGCAAATCATACAAAGTACTAGATTGGGAATAAACCAGGTCTAAGTACTGAGCCCGAGAAATGGCTTGTTCCTCTGTGACCGCACCACCCATAGAGACATCGTGAGCGATCAGGGGTAACAGTGATTTAGTAAACCATTCTGCCAAGAGCATGTCAGGAATGACTGCCTTTATCATCCTTCATCGTCGCCTCCACTCATGAATATGGTCAGAGATATGCACCGAGTTAGTTTGATGAAGGGAGGTCAAGAGTTCAGTACCCGTCTCGTAGCAAATAGGCAGTTGAAAGTGGATGAGGAAAGAGATGGCAAGGGAATTGAAATCATGAAAAGAAGCACGTGGTAGTTCAATATACCACTTTTCTACCGAACCGGTAAGTGTTCGTTGGAAAAGATGCAAACGTATAG
This sequence comes from Picea engelmannii, assembly GCA_009831015.1. NCBI lineage: Eukaryota > Viridiplantae > Streptophyta > Pinopsida > Pinales > Pinaceae > Picea > Picea engelmannii. The sequence continues at coordinate 63,138 of ML800644.1, forward strand.
AATCATCCATGAGGGAGTTTGATGAACACCACAAATGGAAAGTCATCACATGGTTGTTCGGATATTCACCAGGGTTTATGTCAAATTTTGGAATATCAGAAGGAAGTTTAGATGGAATGACTGGCCAAACCGGTGAATGAGAGATAAGATCATTAGTTAACCGAGACAAGTCTGGGAGATCCAAAGTCGCAAGGAAAGGTAGTTGTCAGTTAATGTGCGAATGATATTGGTATGGCATAGGAACACCAGTAGGACAATAGATTAGTTTAGGTGGATAGTTGTAACCAGTAGGTCCTCCTACATACAGTTGTTGCTCGCTAGGATAAGAAGGATTCAATGGTGCATGAGAAACATTGGTATAACTCGGTGGGTTCCGAACATTATAGGCTGGGTGATTTATTTGCCTCTGAGGAGGATAAACATTTTTCCCTTGAGAATGGTAAGGAGTAGATCCCGGAGGTGGATACACATGAGGCCCATGAGGAGGATAGGACTGTGTTCCCGGAGAACTCCAGGTGGTGTTTTGGATACCGCCCAGATAAGATTGCCCGTAAGATGTTCCGGAAGGGACAGGATTGGATACTCCTCCTAGTGGGTTATTATACAAGTTCCCCCCAATGTGGGGTTGATTAAAGGTGCCTCCTGAAGATACTCCCCAAGATTGTGAAGCATTTCTGACAAATGAGGGTTTCCCCCCTACCAGCAGTGGGTTTACGATCAGGGCATGACTGGAAAATGGAGGTTTCCCTCCAGGAGGAGCATGAACAGGGGGTTGTCCCCTGGGAGGGGTAGGCGCTCCATGGAAAGGTAGTCCTCCAGGAGGGAAAGGTATGTTGGATGGTGGTTGCCCTCTAGCCGGTTGTTTTTGGACAATAGGGGTTTGTGTTCTTGGGTGAGAAGATGTCCTAGCAGGATCATGTGGAATATGTGGAGCTATAGAGTAAAAGCTTATAGAAACAGGGGTAGAGATTGAAGTTCTTTGGGGATGAGTAGAGGTGATGAGTCCAGCATTAGGATGGACTTGTGTTGGCGTGGCAGTAGAGTGAATAACTTGATCGACTGGGTGATTCATGGTTTGACCAGATGGTCGTGTTTCACTAGGAGGGTCATGAGAATGAAAGGGTTGTCAAATGGATTCAAAATGTTCATAGAGATCACATCCCGATGAAGTCCTCCATACATAATGAGCAGGTGTGGGATTGGTTTCTACTGCGGTGCTAGGATGAATAGGAGTCCTATACTTGTCACCAAAGATTGGTTATGTGGATCCCATATATGTTTCGGTAAATATCATCTCTGGTAATCGTGGGACTTATTCGTCTATGACATTCCCAAGGGAGTCTAAACAAACCAAAAGAGGTTCGAGAGGAGTTACTGACACGGGTGTGGTGGGATTTTCAACCATGACCAAAGTGTCTTCTAAGTTATCTAATGGAGGAGCAATAACACTTCTAGCATCAGATTTGTTTTCTACCTCGCTACGGTAGTTGTCTTCTGGAGGGTTAGGAGGTAAGGGTTGATATCCTTCCGGAGGCATCCCTTTCATCCTACGTGATCGGTGAAGACATTTATCATCTATGGGCTCAATTGTGGAGAATAATAGAACACACTAAAAATCTAGGGCCAACTAAGAAAAAGAAACAACATGCGCTAATGAAATCTAGGAATCATCAAGCAGACAAAACTTCTCTCGATCACCATACTAGTTGGTGATGAAATCCAATGTCGCTTGATCAAGTCGAGAAGGGGATGGGATATGGTGGAACAGTTACAATGGCGAGTTGCTTAATGGACTTATGCCTTGGTGCGAGCTTCCACGCAGTAATTGTGGATTTACCCTCCAAGGAGCCCGAGTGAGTTTGACCAATGTATGTTCCAGGTATAGTGAGACTTCCCTTCACCGTCACCTAGTGTAAGTACCTAAATATTGTGGCAACTAAAGATACCAATTCGCAGTGAGTCCCTAGGTGGGTACAGTCGAAAGTCCGATCTGAAACGTATGGGCAGGATAACAAGTCTGAAATCAACCCAAAAGTCTCTCACACATAATCATGGTTATACCTTCCAATGACCCCCAATATACAATCTGACCACTACAAACAGTTGAACCACACAGGGATAATATCTGTAATTCACTCGAATGCGACCTCGTGTGTAACCCCTGTGTGAGAGGGGGATCCCAGAAAACCAATACGACAATTGGATTTGACTCTCCCTAGCTCAGGATGCTAATGTTTGTTTTGAAAAATTTGGAGATTTGTACTCACAGCCTAATCCAAAGTGCTAACCCTAGTCTACTATTGGTGGAAGATCCTAAAAACAAAAATGTTCTAGATAATTTTCAATTAGCATTCATTTTATAGTTGTTCTTTACTCAAAGGGTGTATGAAAGTGAAACTAATGGAATGATGACTCAATGCCCAAAAATATGCATAAAATATGATAAGAAATCATTTCTTTTCGATGAACGCCTACTTAAGGGAAAGAGAAGGAGTCATCTTCACTTTCAAACACTAATATGAAAGGTCCTCTGTCAATTGGTTCTCAATCGAATCCAATGCAATGCTAAAACATTTTCAAAAATGCCTTCTAATATGCAAATCAAGCACTAAAATGTATTTTGTTCATTTGTACGTGAATGATAACTAATTAAATGAAGAAAAATTATCCTATCAAATACCTTTTTATATCAAGGAGATTTAGACAAGTATGATCATATTTCGCACACACAACACACACCCTCTTGCCGTGATTGAAGCAAGAAGCAAACAGAAAACAAAAGATGACAAAGAAAACTCAAACAATTCACACAAAAGAGAGGTTTTCAAAGAACAATGACATCAAAAAACCAAGTGAGAAGAGTCACAAACTTCATATGTCCTTCACTGGAGTTCCCGCTCAGTTGGATAGGAGAGGAAAACAGCGGATCGATTTCAAGCTCTCAACAACAAAAACTCAAAAATAATGAAGAAGGGAATAAAATATGAACAACGAGGTGTTTACTTCTCAAGAGGAAGCATGTCAAAGGTCAAAGGAAGAATCATTGAGTCACAAAGAATCTTAGAAAGTGAAGAAACAGGGTCTGGACCTCCAAAAAATGCAATTTTTGAAGAGATTTTGTGCAAAAAGGGGCTGGCGATCTAGTGTAAGGGACATGAGAGCATTATAACACTTTTTCCAACACCTTCAGGGAGTGTTGGCACTCTTCTAACATGGTCACAGGGGCGCCAGGCTCAAAAAACTCATAAAAATGTCCAAAAACCCAAAATTTCAATCAAATTTTGACAGTCAAGCTGAATGTGATGGGGTAAAAAGTCAATCAGCAAGTGAAATAAGATATGAAGGGGTGAACAAGGTCAGAAAACAACAAAGGGTAATATAAGGTCTATCAGGAAAAATCAAAACCAAAATTTTCTATTCAATTCCCCAGCGGAGTCGCCAGTTTCTGTTGAAGGAAAATCCCCTGTAGACAGGTAGATATCCTCAAAGAGATAGAATTTTAACTCTAAGACATAAATTTCTTATCATGGTCACTAACTTCCTTTTAGATCTAGGTGGACTAGTCTGTGAGAAGGAAGGAGAAAATAAGTACCTTTTACCAGTGTTTTCCCCTTCACGCTCTGAATTGAGCTCCAATTTTTCGCTCTTCGATAAGCCCTGTAGTCAAACAAAGTATGACCACTTCCTACTCTATCAAGATTAGTCCGAAATAGGTATATCTACTAAAGAGACAAATTCATGTGAGATTGAACATGAACTAGAAAGAAACAGGCCAAGCAAATTATATTAATGAGGACAAAACATTACTTACAGTCGTAGATGGAATGCAATAGTTCTGCCAAGTCTTCCTTGTCTAACCCTTGCTCAAAAGATCCATGATCCGAATGATGATAGCTTCACCAATTTCTCCCTATGGGATCATAGGTCTCTTGCTCCCAAATTATCTCTGTTCCAACACCACTTATAAGATCATAAGTTTGGTGTGATTCTCCCTTTCCAGTCCCCTTTCACCATGAGAAATCTTGCTTATATAGCCTTGGAGAGACTCAACAACTTGAGATATCTTTGGGGTGGGTTGAGGATTTTCCTCCTTCAGTTAGGGATCTACCCTAATATCATCCCTTGATTGAGGATTCAAACCCAACTTCCTTCTAAGAATGAAAAGATCCTTCCCCCATTATTCTCAATAAATCTACTATATCCCAGAATAGGTAGCGCTCCCTCAAAAGGGCACTCATAGTGTTATAACGCCCCCTAGTAGTGTATAGGGGAGCACCAACACTCCTGAGGTTAGGAGAGTGCTTGAAAAAGGGTTGATCCAGTGCTATAATGCTCCCAGATAGTATATAGGGGAGCGCTAGCACTCCTGAGAGAGGTATAGAGGAGCGCTCCCCTCCAAAAACTTGGTTTTTTGGGTGCTTTCAGATGGCAAGAGGTTCATAAGCGTATTGACTCATTTCTTTTCTTCCAAAGAATTTTTTTGAGGTGTTTCAAATGTCCTTCTCATGTCTTTATAGGCACAACATAGGCATCATGGTAGTATCCTTTCTTTGACACTTGCGACACTTGTGAGAAAAATGCGACACTTGCGACACTTGTAATGATGACACTTACGACACTATCGAAGTGAGTAATTTCGATGTGTAACAACATGCTAGAATTGTATAAATAAGAGAGGGTAGTGCCTCATTTAGACACACACTCACCTCACTCATCTAGTGCACAAGTTTTTAAGGAAGTTGCAGTTGTTGGTTGCTAGAAGAAGGAAGCGAGAGAGGTGTGCTTCTCAGTGTTGGATATTCTCTGTTGTCTAGTTCACTATCTTGGCATTGTATTGGCTATCTATATTAAGGAAGTTTTGTTGGGCTTTCTTCCCCTTGAGGATTTCCCAGGATAAATGCTTGTGTACTCTTGTGATTGTGTTTCTCTTAGTGATCCTGTCTTTGCTATTGTTATATAGTAAATTGAAAGTAACCTAATAATAGTAGAAACTTTAACATGGTATCAAAGCTAAGATGAAGAGATCATCTTTCACAGGAAAAAGAAAAATGTCATTGTTTCCGTAGATGCAAATTAGGGGATTTTATTGAAGAAGATTTTTAGGCCCAAATCCATCTAGAAATGTGTGCCCTACCTCAAGTAACATTTTGGCATCTTCAGCATACATTTTCAGTGGCTAGATCTCCCAGAAAGTGAAACCCTAGTGTTCACAAAGTACCAGAAGTACCAGAAAACCAGAGTACTAGAAGTACCAGAAGTACCAGAAAACCAGAAGCACCAGTCCAGAAATTTGCAAATCAAATTTGAAGAGGTAAATTTTGGATTTTCATAAATCTGACTGTACCAACATACTCGCCTCAGTCCAGTGCATCTTTTGGTGAGTTCAGTTTTTAGATCCAAGAAATTTGATTTTTTTATTATTTCTATAGCCCGAAGGGCTAGGGTTTCTACTGCAAGAAAGAATGGATACCAGCATGAGGGTAGAAGATAGGATTGAAGGATCTAGAAAATTTAGATCTTGGAAGCATAGGTTTCAAATGATTCTAGACAAGAATGATCTCCTAGAACATGTTATAGTGGGTGTACCGAAACCAGATGAAGAAGAGAAAAAGACCAAGCATAAGAAGAATGAAAAGAAAGCAAAGAGAATCATGTCAGATTTAGTGAAGGATCACTTGAGCCCTCATATATCTGAACTATAGACAACAAGGCAAATGTATGAAGCACTTAGCAGGTTATATGAAAGAAAATACATTAGCCATAATCTTACCTTAATAAATCAACTTCGTAATATGAAGATGGACAACTCAGAATCTGTCACATCCTACCTTATGAGAGTTTTTCAGATCAGAGATCATCTTGCAGGTATTGGAGATGTCATTATTGACAAGGAGCTTACAACCACAACCCTAAATGGGTTTCCAACATTTTGGATTCCTTTTCTACAAGGAGTGTGTGAAAGAAGCAATTTACCCAAGTTTGATAAGTTATGGGAAGATTGCACACACGAAGAATCTAGACTTGCAGACCAGCATAAGAGATTAATTGTTGATGAAGAGGAAGATGGACAACTCAGAATCTGTCACATCCTACCTTATGAGAGTTTCTTAGATCAAATATCAACTTGCAACTATTGGAGATGTCATTAGTGACAAGGATCTTGTAACCACAACCCTAAATGGGTTTCCAACATTTTGGATTCCTTTTGTACAAGGAGTGTGTGCAAGAAGCAAGTTACACAAGTTTGATAAGTTATGGGAAGATTGCAGACATGAAGAACCTAGAATTACAGACCAATAGAAGAGATTAATTGTTGATGAAGAGGAATCTCTTACAGTTCAAAAGAAGTTCCTTCAGAAGGAACAATAAAGAAGATAACTCTGTAAGAATTCCATACAAGAAGAAAGATGTTTCAAAGATTAGATGCTACAACTGTCAAAAGTTGGGACACTTTTCCTATGACTTTCCTCAAGGAAAAGGGAAAATAAAGCATCAAGCACATGTGGCATAGGAAGAGGAATCTCCTCCCTCAAAGAAAGCTTTAGAAAAAATTAAGGATTATGCACTTTAAGTTGAAGATAGTTGATTTGAAGAAAGATAGCAAATGGTGGAGTCTATGGAGCCTCCCCACACAAAAACAAAAGATAATTATCATTACTGCAATACTTTATCATTACAAGTTATATTTTTGTGAGAATGTTAATTAATCTCGTTTTACTTCAGTGTCTATGCAGACTTATGAAGGAAGTATCAAAGAAGAGGATGAAGAAAGAGATAAACTATTTATTTCATGTATGCTCACTCATGAGAGTGACAAAGAAAGCATATTGTAAGTAAGTTTACAAGTCTCAGAAGAAAGAACTTATGTCATGAATTGAAAAAGTTAGACAACACGACAAGGATGTATGATATGGTGATAGTCAGTAAAGACCAGACAATATCCAATATTCATATAGGAGGAGGAGGCTCCTAAAGATGCAAAACAAAAATATTCAAGATGAAGAAAAATATGGATACTCAGATATAGTGGATGAGATGCAGGTAACTATAGGTTGCTCCAATACCATTCTTATAGATGCAGAGGGAGCAAGTTGATCCAGTATGAAGACAGAAAGAAAGAAATATTCAAACTCAAGAAGGAACCCAAGATATTTCAGAAGAGAACTTCATTGATGATGATTAGAAACTATTAGTTTGGTGCAAGAGGGAGCTAGGTCTCCAAGCTCGAAATAGAGGATCATGATTTGATGCAGTTAGGAAAGAAGATGGATGGTTCCCAATAGATGGGTAGCATGGTATTATACCATTGAAATATTTTGGACCATAAGAGATTCTTTTAGATCCCATAGCTAGACCTTCGTAGAGAAGGAAGAGACCTTCGTAGAGAAGGAATGAGCAATCCCACAGGTAGACCTTCGTAGAGAAGGAAGAGACCTTAGTAGAGAAGGGGAATGAGAATTTTTCCAAGGTTGGCCTCTGTCCAAGTGTTTATTTTTGGATACTCTAGGGACATGCTATAATAACCTCGTAGAGAGGGGTCTGACCACCCTCGTAGAGAGGAATGTGGATGTTTCTCCAAGGGGCAGTGGGTATATACTCTCCTCTATCCAAGGATTGAGTAGCTTGGAACACAAACCTTGACCATGTGGAATGGTTAGTTGGCAATTGAGGTTTATGTCGTGATACTATGTGGATCATGGAAAGGGAGTCTAGTCTTTCCTAGGATAACATCTTAGTTTCTCTAGTTTATGTGGGATGACTAGGTGTGAAGCTATGGTAGTAGTCCTCCCCAGTGTATGGGTGAGGTAGATGACTACAAGAGAAGGGAGAACATAAAAGGAATGGAAAAAATCATAGGACATCTTCTATGTGAAGATAATATATCTTATGTGTGAAGATAAGAAAGAAGTATCTTCTGCGTGAAGAGAAAGAAGGAAAGAGTATCTTTTGTGCGAAGATAAAGAGAACAAAACTTCTGATGATTTATAGATATGCCAGTCAGTGATCATGATGCCAGACTACCAAGTGGAAGATATTGATGCCTCCTATTATCCAATCAATGATGTTGCCCATTTGATGATGTTGCCCAGTTGATGATGCTATCTAGTGGATGCCACTACCTAGTTGATGTTGACATCTGGTGGCCTGTCAAAAGATAAAGAATATCCTTCTTGTTCAGAGGGAGTGTTAAAATATTGTTTATTTGCAAAGAATATTCTTATCTCCTTCTGTGGATAAAGATAAAATATATTTATTATTAATTAGATCAATCCCCTTTTGTGGATTGATCATGTCGGTCATTGTAATTGACCAAATCCTCTTTTGCGGATTGGTCAAACTCTAATTTTAATAGGCTAAATAAGAAGTCGGCCCTAGAAATATTAAAGGTGGTTATAACCACCTAGAAAAAGAAGTTGGCCCTGCCAGTGAAGAGACACTTCCACACATGCTAGAATTCTATAAATAAGAGAGGCTAGTGCCTCATTTAGACACACACTCAGCTCACTCATCTAGTGTGCAAGTTTTGAAGGAAGTTTCAATTGTCAATTGTTGGAAGAAGGAAGAGAGAGAGTTGTGTTATTCAGTGTTGGATATTGTCTGTTGTTTGGTTCATTATATTGGCATTGTATTGGATATCTATATTAAGGAAATTTTGTTGGGTTTTCTTCCCCTTGAGTATTTCCCAGGATAAATGCTTGTGTACTCTTGTGATTTGTTTCTTTCAGTGATCATGTCTTTTCTATTGTTATCTAGTAAATGGAAAGTAACCTAATAATAGAAAACAATTTAACATGTACAAAGGTGTTCGAACTTTGCATGCTTCCCTTTACCTTTGTTTCTTGCATCCCATCTCAAAACTAGATCATCCAACCGAAAATCCTCTGGCTTAGAGTGATTATCGAAGGCTTTCTTTATCTTTTCCTGATGGATATGTGACTCATTATATACCTTCTCTCTCACCTGTTGCGTGTGAATTAGCTGATTAATTCTCCTTCGTGCATCATTTGGCTCAACCTCCTATTCTTACAACAACTTCCTGACCGGAAATCCCAGTGAAGTAGGGAAAATTGAATCTGCGTCGTAAACAATCTGGAAAGGTGACATTGATATAGACTTCTTGGTGGTAACTCAATCCTCCCACAATGCGTGGATAATATTTTTATGCCAGTATCTCTTGATTTCTTATAGGAGTCTTTTGATGATCCTGGTCAGGATTTTGTTCGAGGATTTTTCTAACTCATTTCCTTGCAGCTGGTATGTTGAGGAATGTCCCAGGGCTATGTTGTAATCCTAAAAAAACTTATCCATCCTCTTAGAATTGAATGTGGTTGCATTATCTGTAATGGTACTAACGGGACACCCTAACCTCGACAAGATGTTCGTCTCCAGGAATTGGATGATGACTGCATCAGTAGCTTGCTTCGTGGGGATCACCTCTATCCATTTTGTGAAATAGTCGGTGGCTGTGAGTATCCATGTATGTTGCGTAGAGGATGGAGGGTTTATCTCTCCTATGAAATATAGACCCCATTGCATGGAAGGTTCTTTGAATGAGATCGAGTTTAGTGTAGGGGCTATAACTTTCTTCTTCCATAAAAAATATGACATTTGTGGAAGCTAGAGACCTCCTTATATACGTCAACAAAAATTGTAGGCCAGTAATAACCAACCCTCAAGATTTTTCATGTGGTGGTCTTCCAATAGTGGTGTCTGCCACAATCACCTTTTTGAAATTCTTGTATGGCCCACTTCACATCATCTTCCAGCAAACAACTTATCAATATTCCCCTGGGGTCTTTCCAGTAGAGTGAGTTGTCCAGGATGCAAAACTTAACTGCTTTAAGATTGAGAAATATGGCCTTAGTCTTACTCATGCCCAGAGGGGCCTAGATATTTTCTAGCACATAGATGATGTCCACGTACCATGGTGAATCAATGAACCGCTAAGGCACCTACGTAGTTATTTCTTCATGGGGGCATTTTGATAGATAAATGATGAATTCATGTCTACAATGTTGTAGTCCGTCTGCGCCATTAAATTTTTGAGACCCTAACCTTTGATCAAATTTGTAGGCTTGAATTCAATATCATATTCTAACATAGACATTATCCACTTGCCTCTCCTTCCTTCCAGGTCATCTTGAGTCAAGATATCTTTTACTGAACTGTTGGGTACACAAGAAATGACATGGGAGTGAAAAATGTATGTCCTGAATTATTTCAAAGCATTCACTAATGTGTACACCTGTTTTTCCATAATGTCATACCTTAGTGGAGCATCGCACAACATCCGAATGAATTAAGATATGGGTTTTTCAAAATCTTGTGTGTCTTTCTCTAGCAACACACTGACAATAGTGTGTTCTGAGGTGAATTAAAATAGGAGGAAATATTTCGTAAAATATGGGCTAACTATTACAGGATATTTTGTCAACACCAGTTTGATATCCTCAAAAGTATTATTGGCCTCTAAGTTCCACTTGATCTTTTTTTCCTTCATGAGCATGCAAGTTATGTTTTTTATGATTTCTGGCAGGTTTGGGATGAATCTCCTCAAAAAGTTCACCTTTCCCAGAAAAGATTGTACCTCCTTTTTAGTGTGCAGGGTGTCGATATTCAGGATCCCTTCAACCCTGATAGGGTCTATATTAATGCCCTATTTGGAAATGATGTGCCCTAACAACCTTCCTTCTTCTACTATGAAGTGAGACTTCTTTTGATTTAGTGATATGCCACATTTTTTGCACTTATGGAAAACTCTCTTCAGGTGCACGATATGCTATTTTTGGAGGTAGAGTACAGAGTGATGTCGTTCAGATAAATCACAATGAATTTTTCTCTTTCATCAACAAACGTGATGTCCATGGCCCTCGACAAAGTGTCTCTAGCGTTCATCAGGCCGAACGACATCTTGGCATACATGAACGTTCCCCATGGAGTTGTGTGAAATTTGTTTTCTTTTGGTCATCCGGGTGGACCATGATCTGATTATATCCTGAGAAATAATCCAGCATAGACATCCTCTGGGACCCCACCACTTTTTGTAGGATTTAGTTCATTTTAGGAAGGGGGTAGTGGTCCTTGAGAGACACTTTATTTAAATTTCAGAAGTCTACACACAGTCTTATCTCACCACTTTTATTTCTTATACGTACCAGATTAGCTACCAATTTTGAGAACCTAAAAGAAACAATAATTTTAGCGTCAAAAATATCTTTTACCTCTTTCTCAATCAACAGAAGAAAAGATAGATTTATCCATCTCAACTTCTGTTTGAAAGGTTTCTGATCTCCCTTGCGAGGGATAACATGTTGGATCACTTTTGTGTCATACACTTTCAGGTCATTGTAGATCCATGTGAAAATGTCCTAGAAATATTCTTTGAGCTTTACGTAGTCCTTCTTGAACTCTAGACTGAGCATCTTGAATAATTTCACCATATTCGGGTTCTCCTTAGTCCCGATGTTGTAGTCTTCCACATCTTCTATGCTTGTAGTGATCTTGGGGTTCTTATCCACATCATTTTCGTCAAACAAATTTTCCAGTGGCACCAACCCCTTTGGAGTAATATTATTTTTCAATTGTATTATGTCCCTTCCCGCAATCTGGTTTTGGAAAGGGTCATTGTTACTACATGCATCTGAGTTCTCATCTTCGTCATCACAACATTCCTCATCAATGTTTGTATTACTAAACTCGTCTCTCATAAGGAGGAATCTTTCAACCTATTTTTCATCATCAAACAATTGCTAGTGTTTGATATTATCAGGCACTGCCAGCCTATGCTTGACCTCGATTTCGTATTTTTTGTTTTGGAATATGGGGATCTGAAAAATCGAGGTCGAGGGAACAAACACATCAATGATCTAATTTTTCTCATTGGGTATAGAAAATAGGGCATATTATGAGAATACTTAGAGGAGGTCCAAATAAAAACTCTTGCACACTCTCAACCTGGGGTGTTTGGTATGATATACACCCTTTACTTGATTTATGATCAGCTCGGACTCTCCACGCACTGCTATCTTCTGCATGCCCAATTCTTTCAGAACTTGTAAACCCAAGATTAATGCTTCATACTCGGCCATGTTGTTAGTGCATTAAAATGCGAGCTTGTATGAGAACAACTTCATGCTTGCTTTAGGGGGACTCACCCATATGCTGACCACAGCTCCTTCTCTGCTGACAATGCTATCAAAACTCATGTTCCACACCCAGTTTTCTGCATGGTCATTTGGGTCGACGATTTCTGTTGTTTCCCATGTGGTCTTATCATCAGTTGTTATGATGGCAGTCAATTCTTCCTCCTCAAAGCATAGGTCATTGTAGAATATAGAAGAACCCACCTCAGTATCGACGATGTATATGGGATGATTGTGTGGTTGTGTCTTGTTACTTACCATGTATTTCAACAACACTTCTCTATACATCCTTCTGTTGTGGCCAAAAATAGGGATAGTGGCATATGACATATCCATCTGCAATGTTCCCTTCAAATTCATAGCCCACGAACTCGAGAGCAACATGCCAAATTTTGGGGGTATGTCAGTGATGACCACATCCATGACGATGTTCTTAGAGGGGATTTGATCCAACGATACAACTAGGTCTTTGATAAGGCCTAAACACTTGACTTTCCTCGAATCAAAGGAGAAAAGGTATTTGTATGGCCTGGTGACATCCAAACCTAGTTCATCCATGATCACCTTTCCCATGAGGTTGTGTGACACACCAGAATCTAGCATGGTGTTATGCAGGTTCAAGTCATGGATCTTTAGACTGACATAGAAAGGGGGCACGTCTTTGGCATCGCTTTTCTATTCAATGCACAGACCAAAAAGTATGGTAGGGTGATCGTATTGAATATTTAGAGTATCGAGGGTCCCCCCCATTTTTATCATCTTAATGATTTGTTCTAAATACTCTCCCTTTATAACAAGTTCATTGAATGGGATAAATATTTTTATTTTGGCCATCTCGTGTCCAAAATTGAAAGGGGGACAAGTTTTCCCTACCTCTTTTTCACTTGCCTCTTGTCCTGTCTCTGGAGATTTCTTGGGGACCTCCTCCTTCGACTTATCTTTCTCTATTGCATCCATGGTCGCGTTGTTTGACCTTAGTCGGCTTGTGGAAGGGGTGTCCACTAGAGGCTTCCTTATGGGGTTCATTTGTTGGGACTCGATAGGTACGTCTTTGTTCTGGAGGTTGTATTTCTTATGGAAATGCATGATGGAATTCTGATAACCTTTCCTGAAATCTTCCATCTCCCAAGACAGTGTTGGAGTTACTTCACACACACCTAGGATTTATTTTTCCTAAGGTTTTTCCTTGTTTATTAGTCATAATTAGTCATTATCTAGTCTCCTATATTTTAGGGGAGAATATTCCACCTAGAGAATATTCTCTTTCAGTTGACACTTCAGTTTGAATAGTTGAGTTGAGTTTAGATATTGCATTGTTTTTGTCACCATGAAACAATGGGATCATCACCAACTCACTACTCTTTGTTCATTCAGTTAACCGAAGACTAGTTGACTAGTTAACTCAGCTAGGTGGCAATTCACTCTCGTAACTGCCTAAGAGACTAGACTAGGTGGCAGTTTACTCTTGTAACTGTTGGTGTGTGTCCAGATCAATCTAGAACACCACTATGGCTCATTAGTTACTCATTTATCCTATATATATTGTAAATTATTCACTCTTTGAGTGTGGAATAAGGTTAATGAGAATTCTTCCATTGTTTCTCTCTTGCTTCTTCTTTCTCAATTTCTCTCTGCAAATGTGTGTAGTATTTTCTAGCTAGATCTATTCTGTGCAGGTTCAACACATTTACATGGTATCAGAGCTGAGGGACTACTAAGAAAAATCTACACCAAATCATTTTTTGCAAGTACAAAAGATTTAAGACAACAAAAGATGGCTTATTCGTCGAAAATACTTCTCACACCTCATAACTAATTGGAATGGAAGCCAAGTATTCTACTTCTTCTCAGAAGTAGAGGCTTATACCAAATAACCATGGAAATGGAAGTAGAGCCTGATTCTGTCGATGAGAAAACTGACTTTCTCAATAGACAAGATATGGCCATAGGAAGTATCGGCATGTCTGTTTCTCCTTAACTTTTCCATAAAGTATATGAAGAATCACAAGGATTAACGCCAAATGAATTATGGACCAGATTGGAGGTTCTTGGGACTAAAGAATATTGTGAAGATTTCATGCAAGAGGTCGAACAGATAGAGCCAGAAGAGAAGGCATCAGAAGATCAAGCCTCTTATTATGAAGAGACTTATATAAAAGTATTTGTAGAATTTTGTATTCCATTTGAAGATGATTCCTACTCCATTTCAGATTTATTTTATGAATTTCATGTGAAATATATATGGCATGCATCTCAGGAGTCACATGCAGACACTTTTGCATGCACCATGCATGCATCTTAGCAGTCAAAAAGGGAGTCGCGCACATCAGATGCCATTATGATATTTTTTGAGCTCGATTTGTAGAAACAAATTGTATATTTGAATTCCTCTCAGGAAAATATCTAATTTCAAAAAACAAATCATCTGAAATGGAGTCCAGAAAGTGAAGTTATGATCGTTTTAAAATCAACAAAATTTCATCATTTTTCTCGAAACGGCCGCACGGTTTTCAAAATTTCATCCAAAATTTATTTGGATATTATTCATTACAAGAAGATAAAGTGGATATCTGTGGAAATATCAATGATTCATATAATTCATCAGATCGATGCAGACATCTACATCTTCAACAAAATCTTCAAAGAGCACAAACTTGCACAGTTGCGAGGTCTTCATGGAGTGAAGGACATGGTTGCTTAGCAACTTCCTTTTGTTCCTTATAATTTTTTATTTATGCATTGTAATTTGAGGGGGGAATTTGTTCCCATGAGGTTTTCCGTCTTTCCTTGTTTAGTTTAGTGTATCTTTTGTATTTGGGTCTTAACATGGCCTCGTAGCCGAGACCCATTCTTTATTTTCACCATAGTGATGTTCAGGGGAGATGTTGAAGTTACTTCACACACAGATAGGATTTATTTTTATTAAGGTTTTTCCTTGTTTATTAGTCATAATTAGTCATTATCCAGTCTCCTATATTTTAGGGGATAATATTCCACCTGAAGAATATTCTCTTTTAGTTGACACTTCAGTTTGACTAGTTGAGTTGAGTTTAGATGTTTCATTGGTTTTGTCACCATCCAACATTGAGATCATCACAAACTCACTACTCTTTGTTCAGTCAGTTAACTAAAGACTAGTTGACTAGTTAACTCATCTAGGTGGCAGTTCACTCTCATAATTGCTTGAGAGACTAGACTAGGTGGCAGTTTATGTTGATTAAGGTTGGTTTTCATTGATGTCAACCCTTGAAGAAAGCCCCCTAGCCCAAAGGTTTAGGTAATGGACCCAATATTGTTTGATGTAAATATGACTCATTATTGTTTTTTCATGGCTGATAAGAAGCAAATATGGATGAACTCAAAGTGGTCCCCTTATGGTGAAAGCCCTCACGGGAAGACGCTTTATGGAGTAAGAGAAACCATGCTTAATTGTGGAATAATGAGATGAAAGGAAGTGAATTTGTCATGGAAAATATCCTAGATGGATAGTGATTGTCATGTCATTTCCAGTGGTATGTGGAACATCACATAATTCCTCACGATTAGAGGGTTATGGCTATGAGAAGTTGGAGACCCCAGGTTTGGGTAATGGACCCAAGTTTGTTTGATGGGTAACAGTATGAGTTATGATATATTTTCAGATAATACTATTCTATATGGATTGTACATGTCATTCCATTTTCGGTGGTATGTAGAATGTCACATAACTCCTCACGGTTTGAGAGTTATGGCCTTACGAAGTTGGAGGACCCTCATATGTCATCTAGAAGCCCGAAAAGGTCAAAGTAGTCAAAGTGGTTTAAGATATTTTAAAAGGTAAATAATAAAGTGAAGTGATGAGTGTATTATAATTCAAAGTGAATAAAAAATAAATTATTTCAATAATAAATTTAATTGAGAAATTAGAAGTGGGCCCAACCCTAAAATAAGGAATGTGGGCCAAGTGACCTAGAAGATCTTTTTGAGGAAGCTATTTGGAGAGTATAAATAAGAGGCAAGGCTCTCTCATTTGAAACAAACTTGAGCATATTTAATATATAGATGTGTCTGAGGTAACCAAGTATATATAAACTGGAATTTTGAGTGAAGGTGAAGAAAACAAGGCTGAAATGCAAGGAAGGATAAATTCTTTTGAGGGTGCTTTCTAAGGTATGTTATTTACAGGTCATCTCACCATTTTCTCTATATAAATTTTTTTCTATAATCATATAGACTATGAAATTTAT
The DNA here is from genome assembly GCA_009831015.1 of Picea engelmannii. NCBI lineage: Eukaryota > Viridiplantae > Streptophyta > Pinopsida > Pinales > Pinaceae > Picea > Picea engelmannii. The sequence goes on from ML800644.1 coordinate 79,507, forward strand.
TTGCAAGTGAGAAAATATATCCACGTATCTGTGGTAAAAAATTTAGCTTGCGGGTCGTTGTATTTTGGGAGTTACACTCCGTGGAAAATAGGGATTGTGTTTAGTCCTGAAACTAGTCAAAATCAGGTGTTTCGGGTAAAAACGTCATAAATTCTTCATAACAGATCCAAATTTAGTGAGAAAAAATGTGTTGGTTAGGGTACAGTCTTTAGTATTCCTTGTAATAGTTTCAGATCAATTAATCAAATATTTTGTGCGGGGCACACTCTAGAAGGCCACTCTCTAGAATAAGCCAGAATTCAGCAAGGTATGTCATTTTTTCTATAACTCCTTTTATGAGAGGTTCCAGGTAGTGAAACTTGGAGGAATTGAAAAACAAATTGAAGAATTTTTTTTATCAATTTCAGATCTTTATACATTACAGGTTCAAAGTTATGATTACTTCAAGTTAGGGTTGTTGACTAATCCAAAACTAGCCATGTGAGACTAAAGAAAAGTTTGATGAAAATGCTAGTCTCTTGTTTTTAAAGTCGAGGAAGGTTTGCAGGAATGTGATCATATACACAAGGTCTATTACAAAGCTACAAATCATATTTAGATGATGAAATTCATGAGGGATTTTGGTTATGGTACATGTTGAGTACATGGTTGAGACAAGTAGTTGATGAGTTGGCACACATACATGAGGTGTATAGTTGATGATGTTGGTACATATTGATGAGTCATAGTTGATGAGTAGTTGAAACATGAATGGTACATACTTGGTACATGATTGGATGCACTTGTTTATGGTACAGATTGATTACAGGTTGGTTCATGGTTGATGCACTTGTTTATGATACAGGTCGATTACAGGTTGAGGTAAAGGTTGATGCATGGTTCAGATTTATTGGTACAGTTTTACAATGGTATATATCGCAGTGATAGTGTGACACGGGTTCCATCATTCTACTTCTACTTCAAGGTGGTAGGACAGGGCAATGACAGGTGGTTGTAGCCACCTTCTAGTTGTAGCCGGAGAACATTGGGGGTTGTAGAAAGAGAATTGGGGAGTTCGAGCTTTCCTGAGGTTGTAGCCTGAGAAACTAGGGGGTTGGAGCCTCCTTCTAGTTGCAGTTGGAAAACAAAGGAAGTTGGTGCTTCAAATGAATGTAATTCTTCAAGACATATAAGACAAATAATTTTGTGGTTTTCTCCGGATTTGTGTTTCCACATAAAACACTAGTGTACTGTGTATGTGTGTGATTGTTTATTTCTTACTGCTCATTATTGGATAATACTTCTACATTGATATAACATTTGAAGAAAAAGGATTATAATTACGCTATTACTGATTCATCCCCCCTCTCAGTAATCCAACAATTGGTATCATAGCAGGTTCCTTCAGAAATTAGTTTAACCACTAAAAGGTAGATCATGGAAAGTACCAACTCATATAAAAATGGAATACCACAGCTTGATGGACATAAGTATTCTTTTTGGAGCATAAGGATGAAGACATATATACAGGCACAGGGATTTCAAGTTTGGAAATCAATTGTAGATGGATACACAACAACAACAGTTCCACCAACAAATGACAAAGAAGTGAAACTCGGTGAGAATAATTTCAAAGCCATAAATTCACTTTTGAATGGTCTCAGTGATATGGTATTCACCAAAGTTTCACATTGTAAATCTGCTAAAGAGATTTGGGACAAGCTTCGAAATATTTATGAAGAAGATTCAAAAGTTAAAGCAACAAAGCTTCAAACTTACAAAGGTCAGTTCAAACAACTAAAAATGAAGGAAGATGAAGATATCACAGCCTAATTCTTACGAGTCGATGAAATAGTGAATGCAATAATAGGATTGGGAGAAGAAACCGAAGAATCTGTAATTGTTCAAAAGGTACTAAGATCTCTTCCTATGAGATTCAACCCTAAGATATGAGCACTAGAAGAAAGATCAGATCTAAACTCAATAAGCATGGAGGAACTGCATGGAATATTCATAGAATATGAGATGAGAACTGAACAGGAAAATCCATATGTAAAAGAAGTAGCCTTCAAAGCATCCAAAAGATCAAAGCAAAAGAAAAAGGAACAATAACAATAACAATATAACATCAACAATGACGTCTCGAAAGATGATGAAGAAGTGACCAACTTCATCAAAAGACTGAACAAGGGAACCAATGGTAGGTACAGAGGTAAGATTCCTTTAATTTGTTTTAATTTTGATGGTATTGGTCATTTTCTTAACAAATGTCCTCATAAGAAAAAGAGAAATGATGAAGGTTACTCAAAAGTCAAACAAACATATCAAGGTAAAAGAACTACAAATAAAGTTTTCAAGAAAAACGTTTGCACCAAAGACGACATCTCATCATTAGATGAAGATGAAGTTAGTGACAGTGAAACAAGGAGAGTTCTATTCACAGCAGTAGAAGACTCTGATAAATAAGAATTCGAAGAAGAATTGAAGAAGCACTCAAAGAATAGCTAGAAGGAAAGGATATGATCATTGGAAACCTGGAAGCATAGATTGTCACACTAAGAAAGGATATTCAAAATAAAAATATGCAGAATAGCTCAAAAGTTCTGGATGACATTATCAACAATCAAAAATATTATCTTGACAAGTCCAGACTTGGATACAATCAGACATAAAATGGATCAAGCTCCAAAACAATAGAGCAAGAAACAAATCCAAAAATTTATGCAAAAATAATCAAAGGGGATGAAAAGATATACAAGGAAGATTACAGGGACACTCCTCCACCGAGAAGATTCAGATTTTAGAATCAACAACAGATAGACATGCCTCAAGAAGAAGAAAGATTCATAAGAAAACCTCCTTTCATAATATCTTCAACTACCAGGTATCAAACTATATTTTTTGGTTTATGTTATGCATGTAATAATTTTGGACATAAAGTTGTAAATTGTAAGGCTAACAACAGGAACAATAACTACTTTGAGAGCCATACACAAAGGGGTTATTCAAGAAGACCTAGTGAAACACAGAGAAGAAGTTACAATAGGTTTGACTCTTTGAGCACTGAAGTGGAATGTTACAAATGTAACAATTTTGGACACATGGCCAAATATTGCAGAATGAAAGTCCCTCCTAAAGAACCTCAACAAAGTCACAAACAAGAACCTCAGAAAATGACATGGATAACAAAGCAAGATCAGTATAGAAATGAAGAATGCATAGTCACTCTACAAGATAAATAGAAGAAACGTGGTTGGTATGTTAATAGTGGATGTTCAAAATGTTGGATCATGTTGTCATTGATGCCAATGGCTTTTCATTGATGCCAATGGTTTGATTACTTGGGAGATTGTTGGATCATATGTCATTGATGTAAATGGTTTGGTTTGATTGATGTCATTGGTTGATGTCAAGTAATTGATTGATATGATTCCCTTGATGAGAATGTTACATGTC
>ML800644.1:119724-154604 GCA_009831015.1 Picea engelmannii
GCCAACCTCGATAACATTCTTCCTCTCATCCACACCAACCAAGACGCATATCCACTCGTAGAGATGGGTCCTGGGATTTTCAAAGATCCATCCTTGTTAGGGACATACCATGGAGCACCACCACTCCTTCATCCTACTAATCATGTATGCGTCATATCCTCTAACGAAACTCACACGGAGGATGCTCTTCCTCCTCAGGAGGCTTCAGTCATTCCTGATGTCTCAATAGTCGCAAAACCACCTCCGTCGGAGCCTCCTGCGCATTCATCGACCTCAACAGTCCATGAGTCCACATCCCCTCAAGGGCCTAGTCCCGTTTGGGAGACAGTCCCCCAACCCCTAACCCAAATTCCCTTCTTTTACCCTCCACCAGGTATCGAATATTTTCAGGTAGTCGCAACACTCACACTACCAAATATGGTGTTAGCAATTCCCGTTTGGTATCTACACCCACCAGAGATGGTCCCTCGACCATCCCTTCCCCCACAGGAAGGACTTCCCATGACAATCCCCATCCTTACCCCCACCACCCCCCTACTCACTACCCCCCCTGCTACAGCTGGGGGCAGGAGAAAGAAGAAAGAGCCCACTGCTCCACTTCCTCCAGGCATCCCACCACCTTGCACATTATGTGAGAAAGAGGGCCACCAAACCAACAATTGCCCATCACTACCTGAATTATAGAATTTGATCCCTCCCAAACAAACTTCCACAACACCCATCACTACTGCTAATACCACCAACCCTTCCAGTAGTAAAGGGTTGAGGACCAAATATTCTTGCGCTATCTGTTCAGAGTATGGCCACTACACTCATCATTGCCCAGCACTGCCACACTTTCGGCAGACATTGACTGCCATATGCCAAAACTTCCAAAACAACCCATGCCCTGCTGCATTCTCTTCAACAAATATCACTGACATTTTCTATGTTACTACTTCAGTCCATGAACATATGAGATGCCCTTGCTCTCTATGCGATTCAATAGCTCATTTTACATACCAGTGTCCTATGATCCTTGTGTACAGGCGACGTCAATTGGCCCTTCTTCACCAACCTACAGAGGCGATACTTGACATTACCCTGTCACTTGAGGATCTTCATTTCATTTATCCCGAGCCCGAGGCACTCCCAATGCCTCCATGGTTCTTAAATGACGTCTCTGAGGATTCACCCTGCAACCCCCCCAACTCTCCCGATCATTCCCATACGGAGACTCTCCACCCAACCACTACGGGTACCCCTCAGTACTTCAATATATGGTTTATGTTGAGTGAACCCTCCCCATCTCCCAATATTGTTCCCCCTGCTTCTCCATCAGGGGGAAATCACACTATCACCAAGATCACTCCTCATGACCCCTTGTATTCTCGACATTTCCAATGTGACGAGGAAATACTCGAAGAGATAAACCACCTAGATTCTCCCTGGGACGCACTACATCACCGTGCCCTCTTCTTGCCACAGGAAGCCCTCATGCCTCCTAACCAAAACCCCATTTACGCGGTCAAAACCAAATATTTTATCCTGTCCGGGCCTATCGATTGGTTCAACAATCCCATTTCTTCCCCTGATGCATTTGAAGAAGGCAACATGGCCAACATTTCCCCCACCATCAAAATCGACATTTCCATTAAAAATGGAATCATCGAAGAGATCACCATTGGAGCTTCTTGCACTCCTCAGGAAATCACTGCATATAAAGCCCTCTTCCAGGAATATAGGGATATTTTCTCCTGGTCATACACAGAAATTCCTGGCCTCGATCCCTCTATTGTCGAACATCGCATCGACACCTGGCCCGACATCACACCAGTTCGCCATAAACAACGACCGCTACACCCAGCCAAAGCTGCGGCTATCAAAGCCGAAAGTGACAAATTATGAACTGTCGGGTTTATTTACCCCATCACTTATACATCATGGATTTCCAACCCTGTACCTGTCGACAAAAAACAAGGCACTATCCGTGTTTGCACAAACTTTCACGATCTCAATAAGGCATGTCCCAAAGACAACTTTCCAATGCCTTTCATCGATCAAATTATCGATGACTGCACCGGCCACGAGGCTCTCTCCTTTATGGACAGATTCTCTGGCTATAACCAAATCCAAATCCACCCAACCGATCAGTACAAAACCGCATTCATTACCCCATGGGGTACCTTTGCATATCGTGTCATGCCTTTCGTCTTAAATAATTATGGCGCAACTTTCCAGTGGGCGATGACATACATCTTCCACGATCTGGCTAAAATCATCCTTGCCTACTTGGATGACCTCACAGCTCGATCCAAGAAATGCACCCATCATCTCGATGATTTAAGAATCATTTTTCAACGATGTCGTCAGTACAACATCCACTTGAATCCTCTCAAGTGTGTGTTCTGTGTTACCGTAGGTCAGCTCCTCGGTTTTATTGTTTCCCAAAGCGATATTACCATGGACCCCCTCAAAGTACAAGCTATCACCTAAATTCCACCTCCCCCGAATTTACGACAACTTCAGAGCCTACAGGGAAAATCTAACTTTTTGAGATGATTTATTCCTGATTACACCATACGCACACACGGTTTCCTTCGCTTACTACATCACGACATCCCATTTCAATGGGATGACCATGCCCAACAGTTGTTTGATGATCTTAAAGCAGCGCTTTCAAACGCACCTTTAATTAGTGCACCTGACTATAATCGCGACTACATCCTCTACGTATTAGCATCAGCTGTATCAGTAGCCGACGTCCTCGTCCATCTCGGAGATGAAAATCATGAACATGTCATTTACTAAGTTAGTAAGAACCTCTCAGGACCACCCTTGAAGTATAAACACGAAGAGAAACTTGCTCTTACAGTTTTCCTCGCAGTCTAGAAACTGCGCCATTACATTCTGCTTCGCACCAAAAAGGTCGTTGTAGATTCCAACCTTATGCAATACTTGCTCAGCCGTCGACAAGTTAACATAAAATTCGCTCAATGGATTGTTATCCTTCAGGAGTACGACCTCAAGTTCTCAACACCTAAGAGTAAGAAGGCCCTCATTCTCGCTGAACTTTTCACGACCCTTCCCTCTGACACCACCAGTACTGTCGTCAACACTGACTTTGCAGACGAACATCTCTTTTACATCACTTCAGATGATCCTTGGTATGGCGACCTTCTCGTCTACCTACGAACTCAAAAGTTTGGTAACCAACTTTCATGAGATGATCGTCGACGTATTCACCATCAAGCCCCCCGCTATCTCCTCATCGAAGACATCCTATACCGGTGGGATGTAGACACCATTCTTCATCACTGCCTGACTATTTACGAGGCCTACAGAGTCTTAAACGACTGCCACAGTGGTGCATGTGGGGGCCATCTTTCGGGTATGTCCACGGCTCAAACAATTATCCGAGCCGGTTAGTTTTGGCCTACCTTGTTTCATGATTGCATTCATGCCGTGAAATGATGTGAGCAATGTCAGCTCTACGCCAAAAAATCCCGAGCTCCCCCCGCTCTTCTCCACCCTGTCATTACAGCCGACCCTTTTTGAAAATGGGGCATCGACTTTATGACTTGCAATCCACCCTCCAGCAATGGCCACAAATACATCGTTGTCGCCGTTGACTACTTCACCAAATGGGCTGAAGCTATGCCCACTTTCAACAACACCGCTGACACAACAACGCATTTTTTCTTTAATCACGTTATATCCCATTTTGGAGTACCACTCCTACTCATTTCTGATCATGGGAAACAATTCGAGAATGAGATCTTCGTCGAACTCTCATCTCGGTTAGGCTTCTCTCACAAGTTTGCCTCGCCATATTACCCTCAGTCAAACAGACAGGTCGAGGCAGTGAACAAAGTCCTCAAGACCATGTTACAGTGCACAGTCAATAAACATAAAACCAATTGGCATCATATGTTATTTTCTGTGCTATGGGCTTATCGAACGACATTGAAAACTACTACTAGTTTCACACCATTACATTTAGTCCATGGGATTGAGGCAACTCTTCCCATCGAGTGCGAAATTCCCACTTTACGCACCGCAATTGAGCTATTACCTGACACTGCTCCAATGGAGAAGTGCTTATTGAACTTGGAGTCTCTGTATGACGATCGTCGATCTTCCTTATAGAACAACAAGGCAGCTAAAAAACGATCCAAAGCTACCTTTGATCTCCATGTCAACCTTCGATCATTCCGCGAAGGTGACCTAGTCCTGGCTTATGATATCGCTCATTATACCTTTGGCCACGGTAAATTCGAATCACTTTGGCATGGCCCTTACATCATCCAACATTACCTCACCAAAGGCGCATACATCCTGGCCTCTCCCGAAGGCCTCTCTCTCAAGGAACCAGTTAATGGGTTGTATCTCAAGAAATTTTATGCTTAAACGTAGTCATTCTACTTTAGGTTATTTCTTTTTCTAATGTTTTTAAAATCTTTTTTTCCTCCCCTCTCGTATAAACTATCCTTTATGCTATTGACAGATGCTTCCTCCACCAGCCTACCACATTGGTTATATCGACGACGTTAGCCGTTGGACACAAAATCTCACTTCGGCTGCTTGGGCTCTCTACACCCCCTCACATGAAATGCTACACTCAAGCGGCATATGTTTGGGGCCAACAACCCACAACCAAGTCGAATACACTGATGTCATTGGCCTCCTGGCCGACGCCCAACGTCATCATATTTGTCACCTTAGTGTCTTCCTCGACTCTCAACTAGTCGTTCTCCAGCTCAACAATGTATACCGTGTACGCGATCCGTGCCTCTTTCGCAAATACCTGCAGGTTAGACTGTTATCTTGACATTTTGATTCCATTACATTTACACATATTCCAAGACAATTGAATCAAACAACAGATCAACTATCTAACATAGTGTTAGATTGGCATATATCACATCAACCTACACATACATAAACATATCACAAATCCTGTCACAGCATATATATAGAATAGACATCATCAAAATCATCAGCAAACAAACACATGTAGAAAACATCAGGATATCAAAAATGTATACTCATGTATATATATATATATAATCCCATCAGGCCATCCGAATGTTTACATACAAAAAATATACATGTATCCATAGGCCAACACAACACCTCGGTACAAAAAATGGCTCAACACCCTATATACAACAAAAACACATACATCATGGTGCCTCTATGGCACCACCACCTGCTCCTCCCTGAGGAGGAGGCGACGGCCCACCACCACCTGCCCAAGGCAGTGGTGGACCACCCACAGGATCCTCCTACCCCGGTGGTAGGCGCCCACTCGTCATTGTAGCAAGCACTGCTGCTCACCGCACTATGGCCCGCCATGGGGGCGGCACCCCCATACACTTCTCCAGGAAGCTCTCATCCTGGATACGTGTCCACATGCCCTTAGGCACATCCTGCAAAACCATCTCCAGACGACGGCGTATGTCATCAAAGTCCACTCCGACTGTCGTCGGAGGAGCAAGTGATGGCCCCACACCAGGTTCATCAAACCGACGCTGCCTCGCTGCCCTCTCGGGCTCTAATGGTCGCCCCGCGATATCCTCCTGCCACCGCCTCTCTCCCTGCGGTTGTCTCTCCGGCTCTCACCAAGCTGGCGCTCGCTGCATATCCACCTCATGCCCGCGAGGTGCCACATCTGCACATGCAAAAAACAACAACAAAAGAAAGTATCAACATCTATATCATACCCATATGGACTACTATCTCAAAAAAACAATATAAAAAACATACCAACATACTCAGCGTACCTCAATGGTCAAAAACCTCCCCAGGAGGCAACACCATGTCCGGGTCACCCCCAAAGTCAACCCCAGCATAGGGGTACCGCAGTACTACCTACGACATCTGCCTCCATATCCATGTCGCCTCTGCCGAAAAGAAGTGGCCACCTTCGCCACCACCGTGGTGAACCAAAACTATCGACCACTGCCTCAATCGCGGCTCTCGTTCCCTCGGCATCTCCAGCAGAACCCTCGGGCCCAGCATAAGCACCCTCTCTAAGAACCATGCCACTAGGATCGACCCAAAGGTGAACTCTCCTGCATCTATGGACCGACAGTGATCCAACTACGCTACCATCTACGCATGCAGCGTCAGTCCCCATGAGAATTGCTCGCCAACCACCACTCTCTCCAGCACCAACAGCTAGCCACCGCTAATCCACTGGGTCACAAGTGACCCATATATACGAACAATCATCACCGCTATACAACGATGAGCTAGGGAATCTATGACACTAATGCTCACCACAGTCCCTGACATAAAGTCCTGACTCGAGCAGTATCGCTCACCAATCGTGACAAGGGCTATATCCCTAGGCAACACCGGCTCTGTCGATAATGGCGTTCCCCGAAAGGGGAGCCTAATCAAGAAATAAACATCCTCCACCGCAGTGAAGGGGATATTCTCTCCTCGTATGAGGAAGCAGTGTAGATCCAGACTCCACATCTAGATAAGGAACTGCAATAAATACTCTTGTGCCCGTATCAATGGGCACTCAAAAAACTTTAGCAACCCACAGGTTGCCAAAGTAGCACGCACGTTGGGCCCCTTAATGGCCACAGTGTCTCATAACTGGGACCAGTCTCACTCTCGCCACCGCACTGGTATCGTCACTGTTGGCCACCTGCAAACAACACAGAGTCCTATATCATCTCAGACAACCATCAACAGCATCAAAAAGACTTGTTTTTGTTTTACCCTTCAACCTTGCCTCCTAGGCACGTTTTTTGTTGCCACAGACGCGCACACATGCATGCCTGTTCAACACACAGGCATGCATATATGCACGCCTATACATTGAACAGGTGCGCCTCAATGTGTGCCTATTTTCTTCATAGGCACGCTCTTAAGCGCGCCTGTTTACCATATAGACGCACATCAGTGCGCGCCTGTCAAACCTACAAGCGTGCACTGATGCGCGCCTGTTCAACCAACAGGCGCGCAGTGATGCGTGCCTGTTCAACACACAGGCGCGCCCTTTGGGCGCACCTTAAATTCCCCCTACCGCGCACCCATGCGTGTATATTCGGTGTACATGTGCGCACGTATGCGCGCCTTTCACCGAATTTCCCGCGCATGTGGGCCCACACCCCATAAAAAACCCCCTAAATACCCCTGTATGGCCCTCCGTACAAACCCTGCCCAAAAATTGAAAACCTATTTCTATGCAGGATGATCAGACCACTAACCTAATACTCGCAGAACATCGATCGGATGCCTTGTCCTCCCCGAATCTCCAAATCTCCTCTGAAAACAGCTCGTCCAGTCACTATTGCAGCAGGTACAAATGAGGTGGGAATGTGGGCCCTACAACTATATATAGGCCTTTTTCCAAACTTTCACTCACCATTCCGGGAGCCCAAGATGTCCATTTTTCAAACCGTCTTCAACCACGTGATCAACATCCTGTCACCTACATCACAATAGTCCCTAGGTCACTTTTCATAATGATCCCCTGGGGCACCTTTTTTGATATCATGGTCAGGTACGCATGCGCATGGTCACATTTATCAAATACATGATCATATCTTTGATTCTCTTCAGATATTGTTCACTTTGGGTATTTGGTTGTCGTGTGTGTAGGTACTTGATCATCATTCATCAACACCACCCCTTCAGGTATATACTCAGCACTAGCATGTAGTCTTTCCCACTATCTCGCATTTACATTTCTAGTCACACCCTCTGATGTTGGCCTCTAGGATCCCCATTCCCGACTCTGCAGTACCCACACCTCCATTTGCACCTTCGGTACTGTCACCCGGTAGCATTCTCACCCACATGAGTTGTCCCATTCATAGCACCTTTTGGCACTTTTGACACTCATTTTTTTTGTCATTACCCTTTATGGATGGGAGTCCCGATATTCTTTCATCATGTCGCGAATTAACCACATACTTCTTCTCCTCATTTTGCTAGCTTTCCCACACAGAATCCCAGATTATCTCTTTACGGTTCTATTTTTCACCTGCACCTCCGCAGTATCATGAACCCTCCATTTCATCCACAATCAGTTTTCCCATCTGCGAACCTATCCTCATTTCACCTACCTCATATAGAAACTCACCAATGGGGCCCCCACCCTTCATCAGTTTCCCAAGAAACATCTGTCCTCCTTGGGGCACTCATTTCACACTTGAGCACCCGTTTCTGTATTTGTACATGTCTCCCCAAATTATTCGTTATTTATTGTACAAACGCCTTTATTTCCAGTCATTACATTTTTTTTTGTCATCATCGTTGGCAAATTTCTTCCTTTTGGACACGCGCAACCCATGTCACCCTTGGTTGGAGCATTACTTATCATCTACCCTTTCCGGCATCATCCATATCTTCAGAGCACCCCACAGATCACTTACCTCGACTCTCTAAATTTGTTTACCTTGTCCTGCCTCTGCCACAACTTATCATTGGTCTTGTCGTCCCCCTAACACTCGCCCTTGTTACACGGTTGTGGCCACTCTTTATCTCATACATCCTCCAACCAAGGGCAGTCTTGAGTCTTCCCACTTCTTGACTTCATCCATGTACCTCTGCCACTTCCTCACCTCAGTAGATTCCATGAAGCCCTTTGCTTCCAGGAGTCACGTTCCCCTTTTGTCGACATCAACACCATTTTCCAGAAGGGCGACAGTATCTTGATTCTCATTCTCCATTCAATGAGCGATCTCAGACGGCACAGGGCGAAACACCATTACTCCCTGCTGTCGTTGGCCCCCATAACATTTGATGCCAACACTTTCTCATGTTATGGTGGGTCTTACTTTGCGACTATTGCAGTTATTTTTATCATTTGCCGAAGACCTCTGAATTTGATAGGGCCATCAATTCCCGCATTATCACCGATACTTATTGCCACCATCATTGCCTCTTATTCAGTGTATGTTCCTTTGCAAAATTGTCTTTTGCTTTATCATCATCGCCCCCACGGGCGGTGCAGTTTGTCTACACCAACATTTCATTCATCTTTTTTCAGAGTTACATAACACGAGCATGGGGCATGCCCGCCTCGTTTGTACACAGTTGTATATTTTACGCACCTTATGGAAGGTTGGGTTCTACCAGTTCCTTTCTCCTCTAAAGGATTGTTCTCACCGATCCCACTTTTTCTCTCTCTTACAACAACATTCTCAGTAGAAGAAACATTGATGGATTTCAGATATATGTATTCTCCTAACCTCATCCATCAGGGGGCATCTGTTATCACTGAAATTTCGTCAGCACATGGAGACAAGAACTCAACATCGTCAAAAACAGCAATGAAGTCATTCATGGCCTTGAATTAATCTCACAGCATTCAAAAAAGTCAAAAACTATATAAATTAGTGAAAATTTGAAGAGCGCTTTACAGAAGTTGGGCGCGCGTGAACATGCGCGGAACATAAACGTACCATGCACGCATATGTGCACAATGCACGACTGTTAGCGCAAAAAGCTGCGTACCTGCTAAACGACGCATTTATTGAAGTGGTCAGCCTCCCAACCACTTATGGATCATCTCCCAAGCCGATTTGACCCCCAAATCTGAGCTGAATCTGCATGGTAGGCTRGTCAAAGACCTAATAATGCCCTAAATGGCCTCTTTTATCACTACAAAGGAGTTACACAATAACCCAATGCAATGCTATAAAAAGCCRTGAATGCACCTCATTTTATGAAGGAATTTCATGTAATGTTATGCTGCCTATATTGTTTTAAGGACTCACTCCTTGACAAGAGCACTTTGGCACCATTTCATTGAGCAATCCACCTCTCCATTGAGTGGATTTGCAAAGGAGTTCTTTCACCACCATTTTCATTTTTCTTATTGTAAGGAGAGCAAGCTTGTAAGGGTCCAAGAGCCTTCCCTTGGAGGAAGAAAGGACTCATAGTCCCCTTTCTTCTTGGTTCTTTGATTTCATCAATAGATCAGCCTAAAAACATTGGTGACATTGGTCTTTTTTTCCTTGTTATCTCTATATTTCCATGCTTATAATTTTAGTTTGTATTAGTTTAATTCTTGCTTACATTTTTGTTTTTCTTTCTCTAACTCTTTCCCCTATAGCTGTCCTGCCCAGCAAGACCCAACTGGGCATGCAAGCACCTATTATTTTCTCACCAAGGTGACGAAAAGGGTGCAAACAATAGCCAATATTTATGAAGAGGTAAGTGAAGAGGATTCTCCTGTAAATAAAACCATTGTACATAACTTTATATACCCTACAAAAAACCCTCGTTTTTATATTTTTGTAAAAATCATGGATACAATTGCCCATTGTTTCCTCATTGATGGTGGTTCGGGCCCAAGTGTGATGTCGAATATTATTATGGAAGAGATAGGATTTTCTTTTATAGGATAAAACGACATAAGCATGCTCTCTCCTAATAGTCTACAATAAAACACCATAGGTGAGATTAAATATGTGATCTTAGTTTTGTGCTTTGACCCTGAAATAAGGACGACCCTCGATATTCAAGTAATCGATATGCTAGTAAGAAATTACTCAATCATATTAGGAAAAGACTGGAAAGCCTCAATGGGTGGATACCTCTCACTCGATGGAACACTTCTATCTGTTCCTCAGAATGAAAAAAACCATTATAGTCCTTAGAGAAGGAAGGATATCACCCTACATAGAGAGTGTCCCACAGCCGAACATAAACTATATCGAAGGGCGATTAGGAGTGTATTCCATCTTTCAAAAGGAATATAACATTCCCATAGAAAAAATCAGTTTAGATGATGGCATGTGGCAAATGCACTTTGATGGTTCATGCTCATATGAAGGTAACAAAGATGGAATTATCTTGATTTATCCCATAGGAAAAATCTATAACTTCTATTACCGGTTGGAGTTCTCTTGCACTATCAATGTCACTGAATTTGAAGCCTTGTTATTAGGCATTGAAAACACTTATAATCTTGGTTGTGGTCATCTTTCAGTTTTTGGGGACTCCAAGATTGTTGTGACTCTTGTGAGTAAAATTTACTCTCCTAGCAACAAGTTGATGAAATGATAATCCCAAATTATTTGGGCCATTATATAGAACCTTTTATATTTCAACATCACCCATGTTAAAAGGGATTTAAGCTCAATGTTTTCTCGGTTAGTAGTTTTTGCAGCGTCCACAAATCGACAACTTCTGCCACACAGACCTGATTGTACCTTCAATCCCTATATCGTCCACATATTCCAAACAATATAGAATCTTGGCAGGTCTTCCCTATTGATTAGAGATATTGTTCCTTTATCAAAAATAAACCTTTTAAGCCTAAAGATGTTATATCCATAGAATATAACAAGATTCCTACAGGCTTGAATCCTCTAGAGAGTTTATTTTCTTCGAATGATGTAGGAAACAAGGAGAAACAAAAAAATGAAGAGTTGAAAAAGAAGGTGGTTGAAACCATCTCCTTGAAGATTGGCACACTCGAGACTCCAAAGAACATAAAAATAGGTTCCAAATGTTCATATGAAGAGAAGGAGAAGTTTGCCAAGTTTCTTGGTGAATTTCAAGACTTTTTTTATTGGTCTTATGAGGATCTTCATGGTTTTGATCCTGGCCTTATACAACATGCCATTCCCATTCAGGAAAGTGTAAAACCAATTAGGAAAAAACAAAGACCTATCAACCCTACGCTAGAAGTAACTATCTGAAAGGAGTTGGAAAAACTTTTGAAGGATGGAATCATCTTTCCAGTGAAATATTTTGAATGGGTCTCAAATCTAGTCCATGTTCAGAAAACAACTGGTCAGATTATATTGTGCGTTGATTTTCATGCTTTAAATCAAGCTAGTATAAAGGACCACTTCCCTCTCCCCAACATGGAAATGATTTTGCAGCAAGTTACAGGGTCACAAATGATGTACTTACTTGACGAGTTTTCTGGTTACAATCAAATCAAGGTAAAAAGGGAAGATAAATATAAAACCACCTTTATTACCCATTGGGGTACCTTTTATTACAAACATATGCCTTTTGGTTTATCTAATGTAGTTTCCACTTTTCAGAGAGATATGCAATTATCTTTTGATGATTTGATCGATAAGATCATTCAGATCTATCTTGATGACTTAACAGTTTACTCTAAAATCCGATCAGATCATTTTGGTCATCTAAGAAAAGTTCTCATGCGATGTAGGAAATTTGGAATTTCCCTAAACCCTTCCAAGTCCATTTTTGGTGTTACCGAGGGCAAGCTCCTTGGGCACATTGTCTCCATTTCATGAATAAATATCGATCCCAAAAGGATTGATGCTATACTTCACCTTCTTTCTCCTACTTCCAAGAAAGAATTTCAAGCCTTTATGGGGGTTATTAACTTTGTCCATAGGTTTGTTCCAGATTTTGCAGTGATGGTCAAGCCAATCCATAATTTTCTTAAGCATGACCATTATTTTTCTTGGACCAATGATGTCAAAAATGATTTTGAAGGCATTACGAAAGAAATAATCTCCACACCAGTTTTGGCGAAGCCAGATTTTGAGAAGGAATTCACGATATATACTAATGCCAATGAGGAGGTAGTTTCTGGTGTCCTTATGCAAAATGATGGCCAAGGAAACAAAAAAATTGTGGCTTACACCAGTCAAAGTTTGTTTGATGATGAATTTAAATACTCTTTTATTGAGAAACACACTTTTGATCTTGTTAATGTTGTTGAAACATTTCACCACTACATCTTAAGTAAACATACATTGGTAAAAGTCCCTTTACCTACTGTCAAATTTTTGCTCTCACGGACTTATCTTTTAGGGAAGCTTGCACATTGGATTTCCAAGATCTAAGAGCATGATCTAAACATCATACTTGTACCACTATTAAGGGACGTGACCTACCCCTCCACTTGGCTCATCATGCTAAGAATTGTGAATAAATTGATGAAGAAGATAGTTCCCTTTTATCTCTCTTTTACATTGACGATGAGATCCTCCCTGTGTCTGAAAATCCTTGGTACAGGAATTTGGTTTATTACTTACAGAATGAAAGATGCCCAGACAACTTATACACTCATCAAAGAAGAAGAGAACATCTTGAATCTGCAAGATATTTCATTATAGGAGACTTCTTATTTCAAAGATTAGTTGATGGTGTGTTGCTTCATTGTGTGGATAATGAAGATGCACATAAATTGTTACAAGAAGCTCACGGTTCTTCAAGCTATGTCATTCATGTAGGGGATCATTTGTTTGCAAAAACCATTGCTTTTAATATTATTATAAAAGGATATTATTGGCCTTCGATCTTTCGTGACTCTTATGTTTTTTTGAGGTCTTGTGACAAGTGTGAAAAAATTGTGGGGAAAGAACGCCTTTCAGCCATGCCATTACAACCTATCCTGCCAGATTTTCCCTTTTCAAAGTGACGATTGGATTTTATTGGTCCTATTAACCCTCCTTCTTCAACTGGGCAAGTTTCTATTTTGACAGCCACAAAATATTTTACAAAATGGGATGAAGATGACCCACTTAAACATTCCATAGACGATCAAGTAATTTATTTCCTTGAAAATTATATTTTTTCCATATTTGTTCTTCAATTGGAAATTATTACAGACAATGGTCCCACTTTTATTTCTTCTAAGCTGACTCAATTTTTAGGCAAGGTGGGGGTTAAAATTTTCATGTCAATATCTTATCATCCCCAAGGAAACGGGCAAGCCGAGTCCACCAAAAAAAATATGGTAAGGATCGTCAAAAGGCTCATCGAAGATAGGCCTCGTCAGTGGCACACTCTCCTCACCTATGCCCTCTGGGAAGATCGAACTAACGCCAAAGTAAGAATTGGTTGTACCCCTTTTCAGTTGCTTTATGGTCAAGAATCCCTCCTGCCAACATAGATGGAACTTTCTTCCTTAAGGTTGATGCTACAAACTGAAGAATTAAATTATTCAGATGTTTCAAAAAGAGTAAATGCATTACTAGATTTGGAAGAGAAAATGATGTTTTCTTTGGATAATATTAAAAGGAGACAAAAAAACATTACAAAATATTTCAATAAGTGTGTCAAAACTATCAAGTTTAGGGTCAATGAAAAAGTTCTGCTATGGGATTCAACTCACGCTGATAGGGGAAGACGTTAAATTTTTTAGAAATTATGGTTGGGTCCTTTCAGGATCGCTTTTGTCTTAGGTGCCAATTCTTACATTCTAAAAGACTTATAGGAGAGATTGTTTTCCTAGAGCACTAATGGTTCTCACCGAAAGCATTACGTGGAACCAACTCTAGAAGCTCTAACGATGTCTGGATTTTCTATATTTTAGTAATGTATCTCTTTTTCGATTTTTGTTATTTTCTCTTTTCCTACTTACAATAGTTGATTTATGTTTTGTTTTAAACATTTCCTATTGTTCTTTTACCTTTTTGTCATTTTATTTTTGCTACTTTAATTTTCTACAATTTTATTCTGCTAGGTTTTGATTTTGGTCATTTTTGTTTTGTTTTTAATTTAGTTGGAATTAAGATGTTAGATCAGTTATGTCATAGTGAAACTCCTGCGAGATATTGTTAGTCAATAACAATCAAGCTTACATGGCTGTCATGATGTTTTCCTTGAGGATACATTTGAATTTGTTGTCTACTTTCACTATTGTCTTATAAAGAGATTGATCATCTCTCGTTTATTATTCCCAATTCTTCATCCATTTGAAATTGAAAGAGAAGAGCATTTATTTTATATGCTTGAGAGGAGAGTCGATTATGATTGAATGATTATGCATACAGGGATAAAACCCCTCATACTTAACATTTTTCATGAGCTATTCCCATATTCCTGGTCATTTTCCCATTAAATCTGCTCACTTCCCCTTGTTGTATAATTCTTCTAGTTACATCTTCCAAATTTACTATTCTTGGTCTATGTGTTGATTGTGGAGCCTGATTATCTTCCTGATTCAGAGGCCTTTTTTTTTCTACTATGTTTATACCCAATGAAGTATTTACACCCCATAAGTATGTTCACTCTTCCATGCAGGGGAGGGCAGAGGGGGTTTACCACTTCTGCAGGGACTGGGGTCCCTTGGCGGGGGTGTGGGGGAGAAGCCCACAAAGGAAAAATTTCCTTATAAATGTATTTGTAATTTCATTGTAAATCTGGACCGTTCATTATAAGGTCACATATCTAACGGTAGAAATTATGTTAGGGTTTTTTGTTGTAGAAGGAAACCCTCTCTTATGAAGGAAATGTATTACGACTGTGTATCATAGAGAATATTGTATTTTGGGATAGGATACTGTGAGAGAACGAAGAGGAAATTACAGTGGGTTTGTTGTAGGTTGTATCCCTTCATTTGTTGGATAATAATAAAGGAAGGACCTGGCAATTTCTCTGGTGGATGTAGCCCACACAGGGTGAACCACGCATATCAATGTCTCTATTGTATCGTGCATCTTTTGTGTTTTATTTCCGCATTTGTTTTATTTTATTGCTCTGTGATCCTATTTTTCTAACACTACAATACCATGAGTTTTGAGTTCTAAATCTGTTGAAAACAAATTTCCTTGTGGAGTTGCCAGTTTGTTGACGATTAAATTCGCAATGAATTTTTTGCCCATAATTTGTTTCGAAAAGCCTATTAATATAAAAGATAAATACTAATAATAGGTGGGACCCCCTTGTAGATTGAAAATCAGGCCTGGTTCTCATTCGATGTTATGCTATTGTTCGACATGACTTTCATTATTGATGATATATCATTTTATTGGATATTGGATCAGGCATATTGTACATGGGACACATTTTGTTCCAAGCTCAAGTTTTATATCAAAGTGTTCATGGTTATCATTGTTTTCTGTTGCTAGATCTATTAATTGTTCCACCCGCAACAAACATATGTTAGTAATAAAAAATAAAGGGAAATTAAAAGAGTAAACTATCTTATGCTAACATACTATACTATATGCATTGAAAAGATGGTGGAAAATCCTAGCTAACATAGGTTATCCATGTGAGTTATCAAGGTTGTATGGAGAATAATTGACATGCATTTCTGTATAGTGGGGTTTGCAATATGTGTTATGGGTGGCTCTCTTGGAAATTAAAGTTTGTTGGTATGGATATATGATTCAAGTGGATAATTTTTTTGATTAGCAACTGGCACGTACTAGGAATTGAATGAAATTTAAGTGTGGAGGTGATGTACATTTACTGCACATCGAATTTACCCCTACCATTGGACACCACCCTAGTAAGGTTTTCTTCCAAACATTATTGTTGTGGTTATGCTCCGATTTCTCAGCAGGGAGGAACCACTTGACCAACTCACGTTTTAAGACATTCGATTACAGGTATATTATTTTGTTTGGCCCTTCATGAGTCTACTCTGGTTATGAAATGGATATTGGCTCAGATGTATTAGTTGTGCTTTCCTTAAGTATTGTGACTATGTAAATGGTGATTGTGAATGAAACGTTGATGATTCTCTTTGAGGTGATGTTGAAGTCATAGCATTACTAGTTATCCTGGGGCGTTAGTAGTCACAAGAGATCTATGTTATCCTTGCTGGTTTACTTAGAATATCCTTGTTGGTATTGGTGGGATATCTTCATGCTTTCACATTTTTATATCTAGTCTGTGGTTTTTTATGGGGTTTAACGACTAAAGAGTTTATGTCACCACGCATTGTACATATGGGCATTTGGTTGATTTCACCACTATAGGTCACGAAGTAGGTTTTCCTATTCTTACTCGGCCCTATGTTCACCTCTGTGTGGTAGTTGTTTGATCAAAAGACACAAGGATTATACCCTTCGTACATTAAATAACATTTCCATGCCAAGTTAAAGCCTCACCTCCTATTATGGCTCCTTTCATGGAATTGTTTCCTGTCCACAAACGAATCATGGCTCTCTTGTGTGTACACCTTTCTCCTCGAAGTTTTCACCATTGTGAGGAGTTGGATCTGTTCCCCTTGTGATGGATACCAAGCAAATCCTTAACCCTCCAGTCTAGAGTTTCATATAGAATATTGTCGGGCCTGTCAAGTTTGTTTGGGTTAGTGTGTATTGAATGTGTGGTCGATGAATTTAAATGCACAATCACCTAGTTGGTCATATGACAGTCATGTTGGTTGGAATTTAGTTATTGCCCCTGTTATAATAATGAAAAATATTGCATTATTACCGGTACAAATCAAATTGCACAGTCACTCTCCTTATGATTAATAACTCAGTATTTCTTAAGGAAGAGGGTCGTTGCCCCGATTCGAATTGATGCATGGGTATGTGTTCTTTTCACAACTTGTTTGGTCAATTGATTTTAGGATAGTGATGATTGGTTGGTTGATACACATTTACTGGAATTTTTACACTAAGGATTGTTTGGATGTTTAGCTAGCATTGGTTACAAATGATTGATGTTTCTCACACCTGCCATGTGGTGTGTATGGTTTTTGCACAATGAAATAATGGTCATAGTAATTGTGGTTTTCTTTGGGGTTGAATGATTATGGGTCGGACGACTGTAGAAACTATAGTTGTTGTATCCTTATGATTTTTGGATTGTATAAGCCCGAGTTTGCACAACATAGTTGGTTATAGATGGATTAAATCAAATTAATAATGTGTTATTAATGACTCAACATGATGAATTGAGTTAGTACTATGACTATGTGTTTGATTTTGTTTAACAAAGATATTGCATCTTAATGTTTTGGGGATTTTGCACTATGTATAACACATATATCTTGGGTTTCACAGAGTTTTAAGCATGTTTATTTGTTGCAATCGACCATTTGTTAAAAAAGGCATGTTGTCGATACCTTGTCATGTTGGATGGATGGTCCAACTATTAAGTCACATTGATTGATTTTTTTTACAGTGGCGGAATTACATTGTCTTGATGAGCTACCATGTGCATAGCTTGTGTCTAAATGATGGTTGTTAGGTATATGTTTAAATATCAATTCCGATTTTGAAATTTAATCCATATTATTGGGTTTACTACCTATATATATGTTTAAGAAATATTGGATCATTTAAATTTCAAGCCCGATTGAAGTGATTATGTGACTTCATTGTGAATTCTGGAAACATGAATTTGAGTATATTTGTTAGATGAAGTAATGTATGGGCATTGGTTTCTTTCAATGGTTAACAGAGTGGAAAGGCTACTGTTTGGAAATTGTTATAAGATGCAAAGAAGGGAATAAAATCCTCTTTACAGATTGTGTGGAATGCATATTGTCTTATGATGGCACTGTGTTGGATATTTGATTATGAACAATATTGTTATTTGGTCAAGATGATTGATGGTTGATACATCTCTTTTCACATAATGTTTTATGGATCACTTAATTAATTTCATGAAAATTAATCGTCTTTCTTCCCTTCCATTATTTCATTTTTTGCTAATTACAAACCCCGTCACCTCCCATATTCAGTTTTTCACTCCTTCTTCTGAGATTAATTATAGTCCAGAGAATTCTGGTGTTAAGATAGTTGAAAGTGGCAGTATCTTGCATGGATTACAGTGATGTTTTATTGGGTTTATTACATTTGATTGTTGTTTTCATTGATAAATAACCATACTGTTTTCCCCCTCCTGGAATCATGTTTTCACTCAATACAAACCCCTCTCATATCCTAGAACCCTTTTCACCCCTTGCTCATTGATAAATGATAAATCAATTTGTATGGATTGGATTGCATGAGTCTGATATTTTGCTGAGCCAAAATCCATTTCATATTTTAAAAGAGTTGTCGTGTATGGTTAATTAAAATATCGTTTCTAATCAATCAAACATGAAGAGATGAGATATTCAAATAAAAGGATGAAAACAGAGGCCTATTATGCTTCTGTCAAAGAGAAGGACTAAAAAATGGTAGCATCAGCAAAGGGGAATATGGCTTTTGAGTTTTTATTTTATCTATTATTCATGACAGTTGACTTTAGGAATGATTTTGCAGTATTTTTTATTGTGGTTATGTAAGTAATGTCATTTTTGGAAACAATTCAAAATATCATAAGCCAATGGGAGTCACAAGGAGGTGTGATTTGCCTAACTAATATGTTATGATTATCATAATCTAATGGCAGTGACAAGGGGTCCCACCTACTAATTATTATTTATTTATGACCCTTATTATAATTCTTACTCTTCCCCCTAACTAAAGTTAGTTGAGTCTTTTAATTAACTTAACTAATGAGTTGGTTCAACTACTCCAACCAATTGTAATTATTAAAAGAAAAAGGAGAGGGAGGAACAAAGAGAGGATAGAAGAAGAAGCATGTTAAGGTTTTCTCTTTGAGTTTATGTTGAGATAGTTCAATTTTCATTCATTCATATATTCATCACATTCTAATTCACTTTTATGATAACATGGTCTTATTGTAGACAACAATATTTGGGGTTGAATCAAATCATTCAAACACTTGTTTTCCATAGGTGTTGATCTATCTTTGATAGTTTGTGTAGACTTGACTATTTGTGAATTAGTTTTTATGACTGATAAAGGTTATTATGTAGATTTGAGTGGGCAACAATTTGTGGCAAGCTGATCCAGCTTTTAGAGTTCAGTTTTGGTTTTTTGTCAAAGGTCCTTTTGTATGTTCCATCAGGGATGTCTAAGTCTGACTTTGGTCCAAGATTTATGTATGAGATTTTTTAAAGAAAATGAATCTTTGGTGAATTGGAATGAAATAAAGTATTTCTTTATGTCTCATCTGTCTTTATTATCATCTTGGTGTCTTTACTTCTATTCTTACATTTATTTCAGCAACTGTTATATTCATAAAATTACATAAAAAGTGAATTTCCAGCAAGCATTTTTTGATAAAAGACTATACTAAGCACTCGTAATTAATACTTGTGAGTTAGGATGTTATTTTTGTTGCCTATAAACAGAGGGTGATATTCTCATCTACTTTTATTTAGCCAAGTAAAGTCTGAAAAATGCTTGAGTAAGATCATTTCATATCTTTTCCTCAACAATTCTCATCTATATTGAGTTTCTTGTTTCAAATAATCAAGGATAAAATAAAATATGATCTCCAAGTCAAATTGATGAGGTGTCTTGTCAATTGTTGTCCATGACATTTTTTAGGAAAATAAATATGGCAAATTTTTGAAAAATAGGGTCCAACAATCTCTTCGTATATCTCAAACGGTGATAGGTGTGTAAACACCGAGAGAGAATTTTTTGAAGGGACCTGTTCCCAACAAAAACCTCTTTTTGTTTCAAAAAATTTATCACCATATCTTCTTCAACCTCTCCCAAAATTGCTAACTAAAACATGAAATTATTTATTGTGAAATCTCAAAAAAATGGGCCTCAAAGATAAATTTGAATATCTTAAAATGTGATAGATGTGTAAAAAATGAGAGATTGTTTTGTGAAGGGTCATGTTACCAACAAAAACCTCTTTTGGTTTCCAAAAATTCATCACCATTTGTTCTGTAACCTCTCCCAAAATTTATGAATAAAATAAGAAATTATTTATTGTGAAATCTTAGAGAAATAGGCCTCAAATATAAATTCGAATCTCTTAAAATGTGATTCTTGTGTAAAACCCGAGAGAGGGTTTTGTGAAGGGTCATGTTCTCAACAAAAAATCTTTTGGTTTCAATGAATTCATCTCCAGTTGTTCTGAAACCCCTCTTGAGTATAAAGACTAAAAGACGTAAAAAAAAGAGTATTTCCTATAGATTCTTAATCTTGTCCTTTTCACTTCTAACTTTAACTTTAAAATCTAGGAATTCATCTACAAGTGCAGGTTGGTTAAGTTCTATAGCAGCCTGAGGTTTTCTTAATTTGATCTAGTATCTAGAAGATAATTCAGAGCTATGAAATTCATCATCGGTACTGTCTGAATCTCTGGTCTCTGGCAACTCTGGAATTTGATTTGGATCTGCATAATGATAATATTTGTCATCAGAAACCCCACCTGTAATTTTAAACATAGCTTCATATTTTGATGGTCTAGTGGTTTCTCTTGTCATATGTCTCCTGGAATATTGAGCAACCTGTTTTCTTTTTCCTTATGAATTTTCTGAGTTTTCATCTTCTTTTTTATTCCTGTGAAAAGAAGGTGTCTCTATATACTTATTGATGTCTGTTTTAGAATCTTCAGAATTATCTTCAATGATTATAGGATCCTCTTTTTTAATAGATGGATCAAACATGGCCTTAGAATTTAATCTGAAGTTATTGACATCTCTAGTGGAGTTTCTCCTCCAATTGGCAATTTACACGCTCTTCCAATTGAATGCTCAGTCACCATCATCCATAATTTCCCAATTACAACTTCAAAGCCATCAAATTTATGTGCAAAAATCATTGATATTTGTTCATCGTGTCCCTGGAAAGTTGTGAGAAACTCAAACTAACCTACATCTTTAAACCTATATGCCATTTGGGTGTATGCTTCAATTAATTTTGTGCCTTCTGGTTCCAATATAATAATCTATCCACTCTTCTTTGGTGCCATGCTACTGATATAGTCCTATGAACATATTTGTTGGGTTTGATACTGAGAATTTTAAAACTTGATAACTTTTAAAAACTAAAAATCACTTTTGTTTCCAATTCAATCTCTTCACATAATACTTGATACATTAGAATAGAAGGTTATGGTTTCTATTAATAATATCAAAACGTGTTTGATTTGATGCAGGTCAGGCTGGTACAACTTGAACCCTTGCATATGATGGTTAGAATTGTAGTATCAACTAGAGAAGAGATCATGGAGACACATGCAGATCCTCTTATCACGATTTGTGCAATTATGACGTGATCAGGGTGAGATGGCGCATGTAAAAACATGATTATCCTTGGCAATGTAGGAATAACGCTATTCCTGTAGCGCCATTCATGACTTGGTAGAAAATTTGAAATTTCAAAAATGAATAGACAAGTGATGTGAAAATTTTCATCAAATCAAGTCCTAAACCTTTAAAAACTTAATAAAATCATTAAAAAGTGCAAAATTTGCAAAGAATGACAAATCAAACCAAGGGGTAAAAACCAAGTTTCAGGGAATTTACATAAGTAAGGAGGATTAAGGGTTAGGTAAAACTCACTTAATCAAAAACAAAGCTAGAGACTAGCATTGGATCCTTCTGGGGGTAAAGTCTCATGAGGGAACTTTAATATTTGTAGACCAATGCCTTTACCTTACTTCTCATTCTCTGATTTCCCTGCTCTTTCATCCTTTATTTAAAATGCAAACTATATAAAAACAATTCCATTGGGTATATGGAGTCTTTATTTGAGCTCAAAAATAACAACCACAAAACTGCAAGTAGTCTTTCCATTGGGATATGGAGTCCTTATTCTTGGATATTGAATAAAAATTGCTTGGATGCAAACATATTCAACCATTCTACTCTACGTTCATGTTGAAATCATGTTGATCGGGTGTAGGTGAATTTCCAATGCAACCATGAAATTATTTCACTTCCAAGAGGGTCTTCTTCCTTGCAGGTAAATAAGAAAATGTAGAAAAATTGATATTTTTTTAGAAAAAAATTAATTGGCAACCCAAACTTACAACTACAATTTTCTTTAATTCCAAACGTTGCAAAATTTTGAACCTATGGAAACATGAACTCCATGCAGAGAGCCACAGGATCCTGCCAATGGTACTGCATATCTAGTCGATACAAGAAGCCATATTGTTTATCTATGATTTCTTCTTTATTTATAATAGCATAATTCATTTGAAGATCATTGGTTTTATCAAAAGCATCTAGAACATGCTCATATGCTTCTTGGATAACATTGTTCAAAACAACATTTTCATCATGATAATCAAKAGGTTGATCCTCATCTTCCACACTACCTTTAGATGCATAACTATCATACACCGGCTCCGGCTCTTCATGGATGATGGATTGAATGCCTTCATGAATTTGCTGGTTAGAATTTGTCATATCATCAACATTTGGATCCAGGACTTCAATATCATCATCATACTCATCAAATAAAGGTTGTTTTGAAAATTTTTATGAACTCTGAAAACCAGGGACCTCTACTTCAAGATAATATTGAATAAATGAGCGTATATATGTTTCTTGATCATCATAGGAATTTTGACCATAAGATGCATATGAAACAACATCAAATACATTTTCAACTGTTGGTTTTTCTTTCTCATCTATAGTATGGTATTCAACAAGAATTTCTTCAGTCAACAAATAATCTTCAAATAGATTAGGAACAACATTTGTATCATAGTCACTACTATTAGAAACATTTATATTGATACCAAATGTATCTAAAGTATCATTATTATGAATTTCAAGATCAGAACGATGAAGCTATTCCTGATGTGGGATAGATTTAGAAGAAGATATGAATGATCATAAATCTTCTTCCTCTTCATCGATGTAATCATCCTCTTCATTTGTACTACTAGAGGAATCAATTTCTTGAGATTAATATATTGATTTACATTGCTCACAACAATATACCAGAAGAATCTCAGCTAGAAAATACCTTTTACATTGTTCATTGAATGCAACATGAAATTATCTTAAAGAAGAAATGTTGGAAGAAGGAAGAGATCTGTACCAGACATGTGCATAACCCTCCAAAGAGTACATAAATGTTTTCATCAATGCATCTTCATGATGAATATTCAACGTATCCATGCATCGATGAAACTCAATCAAATGTAGTACCGGATGGTTCTCATCCTTTTCTCTAAACCCTGGAAGGAAACCTCCCCATATATCAATAGTGGGAACATCATTAGGGAAACCAACAATAGCGGAGAAATTAAATGGTGCAAACCTCTGTGCCAAAATATATTCCATAGCCTTTGACATCCTGGATCAGTGGAGTTGTTAATGGATTCTTCCTTCATGGAGTCTCCAAGTGAATGATACAATAAAAAAAAGTATCCAACTCCTGCTCACCATCAAGAGATAGAATTGATCATTGTCATTCTCCTAGGGATAAATACTTTGTGTCTCCATCCTTGGCAATGGAGCCAAAAGATGTTAGTCCCTAAAGTTGCACTTGACTGTGAGAGGGCAATCTAGGGCATCATCAGGTTATTGCAATAATATTTTAAGGGTTTTATGAATTGGTTTTTTAAGGATGGTTGAAAGATGGTTCAAGGTTTCAAGGTAAACACAAGGTTCAAAATAAAGCCAAGAGATGTCTCACTGATTTGTTAAATTGTAGCCACATAAATAGATAAGAAAAATAAGGAAAATAAAGAGAGGATCTATCGAATAATTCTATTTGTCAACCCCATATGGATTTATTATTTCAAAATGTAATTTAGAAACAAGAACATCTACCTAAAAATCAAATCTTGATAATAAACAATAGCAGTAAAATCTTCACTGTATTAATTAAGACCAAGAAATCAATGCATTGCAACTGAAAAATGATCTCAAGCAAGAAAAGAAGTAGAAAATGAAATGAGAGAAATTATGACCCTCAACATGTATTTTCCATTAAGTATCAATGTGGAATAAAACTGTCTTACAAAGAGTTCAAAACAGGTCCCTAAAAGCCCAACCTTTCCACCTTTACTTCTCCGTCTACAAAGTTTATATAGAAACAGTACAAAATTATCAAGATACAAAAGAAATGGATCTAAAAACCTCCTCATCTATATTTGGTTTCTTCTTTAAAATAATCAAGGATAATATCAAATCTAATATCCAAGTCAAATTGATGAGATGGCTTGTCAATTGTTCTCCATGACATTTTTTAGGAAAATAAATATGGAAAATTCTTGAAAAATAGGGTCCAACAATATCTTTGTATCTCTCAATCGGTGATAGATGTGAATCTCTGGTCTCTGGCAGCTCTAGAATCTAATCTGGATCTGCAGAATGATAATCTTTGTTATCAAAAACCCCACCTGTAATTTAAACACAACTTCATATTTTTATGATCTAATGGTTTCTCTTGTCATAGGTCTCCTGGAATATTGAGCAACCTGTTTTCTTTTTCCTTGTGTCTTTCCCAAGTTTTCAACTTCTTTCTTCTTCTTGAGAAATAAGGTGTCTCTATCTATTTCTTGATGCATGTTTTAGAATCTTCAAAATTATCCTCAATGATTATAAGATCCTCTTTTTTAATAGATGGATCAATAATATGAATTTATTGACAACTCTAGTGGAGTTTCGCCTCCAATTGACAATTTACAGTCTCTTGCAATTGAATGATTAGTCACCATCATCAGTAATTTCCCAATTACAACTTCAAATCCATCAATTTTTTGTGCGAAAATCATTGATATTTGTTCATTGTGTCCCTGGAAAGTTGTGAGAAACTCAAACTAACCTACATCTTTAAACCTCTACACCATTTGGGGGTATTCTTCAATTAATTTCATGTCTTCTGGTTCCAATCTAATAAGATGTCCACTCTTCTTTGGTGCCATGCTATTGATGTAGTTCTATGAATAGATCTGTAGGTTTTGATACTGAGAATTTTAAAACCTGTGAATTGTTAGAAACTAAAAATCTCTTATGTTTCCAATTCAATCTCTACACAAAATACCCTATACATTAGAATAAAAGGTGATAGTTTCTATTAATAATATTAAAATGTGTTTGATTTGATAAAGGTCAGGTTGGTACAACTTGATCCCTCGCATATGATGGTTATAATTGAAGTACCAACTCAATAAGAGATCGTGGAGAGGCATGCATATCCTCTTATCACGATTTGCACAATTATGACGTGATCAGGGTGAGATGGCACATGTAAAAACATGATTATCCTTGGCACTGCAAGAATAACGTTATTCAACACCATTCATGACTTGGAAGAAAATTTGAAATTTCAAAAATGAATAGACAAGTGATGTGAAAAATTTCATCAAATCAAGTCCTAAACCTTTAAAAACTTAAGAAAATCATTAAAAAGTGCAAAAGTTGCAAAGAATGATAAATCAAACCAAAGGGTAAAAACCAAGTTTCAGATAATTTACATAAGCATGGAGGATTGAGGGTTAGGGACAAATCACTTAATCAAAAACAAATTTAGAGAGTAACAAGAGGCACAACAACAAGCATTTTCATTGCATGCACAGATGAAGTTTCTCACAACAATGGAAAGGATGCACAGATCCAAGGAGCAATGCACATTACAACAATAGATCACTGCCCTCCAGGGTAAGTTGATGGAATTAACACAAAAGTTACAACCTATGCAGGATGATGACTGCAAGGTGTTCGAGGAGATATATAGTTAGGGTTCACAGTTAGACCAAGTATTTGTATCAGTATAACAATGCCTGAGAGGGCCTTTTATAGAGAAGACAGTCCAGGAGCTCGCGGGAAGGAGGCTAAGGCGAGGCAGCAAGTCAAGGAAACTTGAGTTAAGCTCAAGGATTTTGAAGAAGCATTGTACATACTTGAGTGACTCGGGACAAATAACAGGTGAGTGTTGGGGGATTGTTGGCCCTCGACCAAGTTTTGGGGAAACTTTGGTCAGTTTTGGAGGTTTTGGCCCACTTTTGAACTTCGACATGTTGGTCAAAGTAGGAGCACCCAAGCGGAGATGATATCATGGATCTCACCTATTTTGAGAGTTATGTGGACCCATTAATGTGTTCTATGGGTTTTGTAACATGTTTATGGGATGTCGGCCCATGGGTTTTCCCCATGTTTAGGCCTTATCATAAGATTTTGTAAAGTATAAATAAAGAGGAATGTATTGTAGAAGAAGATTTTTTGTGTGCGAAGGAATGTATTTGGTCGATGCTTTCTACTCAATTGTGATTTTGTAGACTGTTCTTAGTGCTTCTGATGCTCATTGTGGAGAAGGTGCTAAGTGTCATCATAAGATATTTTGGCTCTATGCATTTGACCTATTTTTGGAAGGTAAAGAAGGAGGATCTAGTGTTTAGTGTGCAGATCTCACGTCTTGTGTGAAGTTAGACTCTGTGGCTTAGTGAACAGGAGTGATTGGATGTAAGATTTTGGTGAATAATAAAGAGGGGAAGCAATTTGTGGACATATCCCCACCCTGGGGTCAACCATATATATCTGGTGTCTCATGGTTTTCTTTGTGCAATGTCATTTATGTTATGCATTTGATTAGTGCTTTGATTATGATATATATATATATATATATATATATATATATATATATATATATTATTTTTCTTAAGTACTTTACTTATGTTAAAGGGTAAATGAATGATAGACTTAACTCACAGTGCTAATTTCTCAGGGTGCATAATCACTTGATGTTACTGCACTTATTTGTATTTGATTATTCTCTACGGTGTTAATGAGGTTAATAAACTAATGCATGTTCAGTTCCTAAGTGTTAACAAAATATTCTGTGAAGTTCTCTTATCACAGAATTGTGTCCCAGCCTGGTTACGGACACCTGTGTCATGTAACCCTCCTTGCTTCTACCTCGGGTTAGAATTTTCTTGCTTCCCAGGTGTTTCCAAAAGGGACGATAGTCAGGGTTTTTTTGGTGCGTTGTTAAGCATTGAACCCTGGGTCTTCCCGTGTGCCAACAATACTTCATGGTCCTCGACTTATTTTCTATTCCACCCAATGGTAGGAATATGTCCCTTTTATATAAATAATATTCCATATGCATCTTCCATAACTCATAGTTTTGTTCATTAAATTTCTCGACCCTAAAATTTCCATCTTCTGCCATCTCTCCCACTCGAACCAAGAAACCTATTTTCCTATGAGTTACCTTTCTCTCTTATACCAATTGTTAGAAAAACATGATTGAGGTGATATAAAATAAAACAAATGTGGACATAAAACACAAAATATACACAATATAATAGAGACACAGATGTACATGTTTCACCCAATGTGGGGTACGTCCACAAGAGAAATTGCCAAGTCTTTCCTTTTTAATATCCAGCAAGATGAAGGGATACAACCTAAAACACCCCTATTGTAACTCCCTCCTCTTTTTCTCACAGTATTCTCTCTCAGAATACAATATTCATGATAATACCCAACCGTAATACAATTCCATCATAAAGGAGGGTTTCCTTCTAGGGAAAAAATCCCTAAAAATAACTTATATTTTCATATCTGTGACCTTATAATGAATGGTCCAGATTGACAATGAAATAGCAGTATTTTACAAGGAATTGTTTCCTAATATTTCTCTTTGGGGGCACTTCCTGCAAATTCCCCACAAGGGGGGGCTACAAATATTGTCTCCTCCCCCCCGAGAGTAAGTTGTGGGGGGGAAATCCACACCACATCCCTCCTATTAGAGAATGGGGTCCAAGCATGACTGAAACAAACCTTTGAATCAAGAAGATAATCAAGCTCAACAACCAACAATCTCCCAATTGAGATCACAAAAACTCTACTATTGTTGTACCTACTAGACTATACTCCACCTTGGACCTGAAAAAATTATCATCTTCACCTTCATTCTTGAAGACCAACTGAAAATGAGTAGGAACTTAGTTTCTCTCTGGTTACTCCCTTTGTTAACATGTTTGCAAGATTCTTGATAATATGTATCTTTTCCAACTTCAAATGTCAATATTCCAAGATTTTATCGTATGAAACAACACTTGATATGTAAATACTTAGTATTTGAATAGAATAATGGGCTATTTGCAAGATGAATGGAACTCTCACTATCACAATACAACTTTTTATTCTCCTTATTCTTTCCCAATTCCTCCATAAACCTCTCTAACCAAATGATTTATTTACTAGCCTATGTAGCAACAACATACTATGCTTTTATGTTGAAAGTGAAAAAACCTTTTTTAGTTTTGAAATCTAACTTACTATTGTTCCACCTACAACAAAAACATACCATGTGACACTCCTCTTGCTATCTTTATCACCTTCCATAAATGAATCAACATATCCATATAGAACAATGTCTGAACCTCAAAATCATAATGCATGAGTAGAAGTACCTCTTAAATACCTGAAAATCCACTTTACTGCCTCCCAATGTTCTTTTCCTGGATTGTTCATATACCTTCTCACAATGCCCACTGCATGTGCAATATCTAATCTTGTGAAAACCATCGCATACATCAAGCTCCCAACTGTCGATGAATAAGGGACCCCGAACATGTATTATATCTCCTCTTTTGTCTTGGGACACATTTCCTTAGTTGATTTCAAATGCCTGTTCAAAGGTGTGCGAACTATTTTTTCATTCTACATTCTAAACCTCTCCAACACCTTCTCTATGTACTCACCCTGAGACAATGTCAATTTGTGATTTTTCCCGCCTCTTGTTATTCTCATACCAAGAATTTTCTTTTCAGCACCCAAATCCTTCATTGGAAATGAATTATCTAATTTATACCCTTCATCTTAGAACCTACAACAAGAATGTCATCTACATACAATAGAAAGATAATATAACTTGCATTTTCTAGGCTTTTAAAATTAATGCAGTGATCATAACGACATCTACTATAACCATGTTCTATCATAAACTTGTCAAACTTCAAATACCACTACCATGGAGCTCGATTTAGGTCATCCAATCACTTCTTAAACTTGCATACCAAAATTTCCTTCCCTTTTACCTCGTACCCCTGTGGCTGCTGCATATAAATATCTTCCTCCAAATCCCATGGAGAAAAGTTGTTTTTACATCTAATTGTTCAAGATGTAAATCTTCTACTTCCACAACACTTAAAATATCCCTAATTGAAGTCATATTAAAAACCCTTTGAATCAAGAATATAATCAGGCTCCTCAACCAACACTATTGTAGGGTGCCCAATACCTATTGAATAAGCTCCAAATGTTCCTCCCAAGTTTTGTTGAAGATGAGGATGTCATCCAAATATACAACCAAAAAGGCATTTGTAAATGGACGTAATATATTAGCGATCATTTGCATGAATGTGGTTGGGGAATTAGTAAAGGAAAAAGGCATGAACAACAACTCAAAGAGGCATTATTTATACTTGAAGGCTATCTTCTTGAAATCATTTTACGCAATCGAGACCTGGTGGTAGCCTGACTTTATATCAATCTTATTGAAAAAACATTCTCCCTTGAGTTGATCGAGAATATCATCAATTCGAGAAATAGGGTACCCATTCTTGATTGTGATCTTGTTAAAGGATCTATAGTCAATACAAAATCACCATATCTCATCCTTATTTTATACCAAAACAATTGGGCTCTTGCAAGGTGAGGATATTGTTCTGATGCATCCCTTCAAATTATCTCTTGGATATGGGGTTTGATTTGTTCATTATCCATAATAGAACACTTGTATACATGGTCTTTAGGCATAGGAGCATAATGTTTCAAATGAATTGAGTGATTTACCTGACAATACACAAACATTCAAGTAGGAAAGGAGAATATTTCTTTGAACTCCTCTACTATTCCAACCACTTGTTGCTGGGAAGAGAAACCACTTGCAAAGGTTTTAACGGTTGTAGTGACCTTTCATTCCACTTATAATAAAACTATTTAGAGTAAAAATATTAAGTACTAAGAGACCATTTTTATGCACTTCTTCACAGAGATCAAAGAGACCGCAGTATTTGGGACTGCCTCTAGTACCCTGTAGAGTTTATCTCCCAAAGTAATAATGACACTATGAGGCCTAGATTCATAAACAACATGATTCTTCCACACATATGGTTTTCCTAGAAAAAAATCACAAAATCAAAGGGTGGGAAACATCAAACAATACCTTATCTTTGAAGGGTTTGATGGCATAATGCATGCACCATTGTTGGTTGATGTGGATGCCCCATACTTGACTAAGCCAACTGATGGTATATGGCTTAGGACACAACGCCATAGTCAAGGTAAACCTCTTGAAAAACTAGGTTTATATAAGTTTCTTTTGGATACTACTGTCAACAATCAAATCGAGTGGGGTTCCTTTCACCCACGTCTATGAGTGGAAAAGGAACTCCCCTTCTTCGTGTTCCTTTGGTTCCTCTAGATGGAATTTTGTGGTAGAGATGGTGACACTAGGTTCTACATCAATTACAGATATTCCCTTTTTTGGTTTTGAATTAGAGATTCAGTCAACATTGGACTCCAAGTATTTCATCTTAACCAACAACAACTGTTTGGAGAAACATTCATCAGTATTGTGCCAAGATATTTTGTGGAACTTGCACCATTTTCTAGTGTCCTTCTTCAACTTCCCATTACCATTATTTGTTGTGGCCTTGGTCTGGTTATCAATCGGTTGGACATCCTTTCTCTCTCTTTTTTATTGGGAGTTAGGGCCACTATTACCAAACTTTGGTTGTTTCATATTTGGAGACCCGAACTCCCGCTTGTTTGTTGCTTACATTTCTACCATATTTTGACAGCATATCGATAAGCCTCTACGAATGACGAAATTTACATAAAATCCATTTTGTTTTGGATGTACTTGTGCAAATCCCCATGGTATTTTATCACCAGATGTTGCTTATAGTCTTTGATACCCATATTGGTGAGCATGGTATGGAAAGTATTTGTGAACTCCGACAATGTTTGGCCCCTCTCTTGGTGAAATTTGGTCAATATCATGTAGTATCCATCAAAACTTCCAAGAGGATAATATTGTTCCTTGAGGGCATTGAAAAAATCCTCCCAAGTGGGCCCTAGCCTAAAAATTATAGACTCATCCTCGACAAGTCTCTCACAACAAGTGTCCCACAAATATTTTCCTTTGTTATATATCTCTTGGAGGATTCTTGGGGGAGGATTCTATATCGTCTAGAGGCCACTAGAGACTTGAATGATGTGAGTTCCTAGGAATTTTACGTAAATATCCAAATCATCCTTCTCCTATCATCTCATAATTCC
Organism: Picea engelmannii; assembly: GCA_009831015.1. Lineage (NCBI taxonomy): Eukaryota > Viridiplantae > Streptophyta > Pinopsida > Pinales > Pinaceae > Picea > Picea engelmannii. The sequence continues at coordinate 151,439 of ML800644.1, forward strand.
TTAATTATAGAAGTTTGATAGTGCTTCATGGGACGAGATACTAGCTTCTAGTGAGTGCCTCATTTCTTTTCCACTAGCTGACCCACAAGGGTGAAAATAAGGGATAAAAAAGGTTAAATCCTTACGAAAAATAATTATTTGGGCTTATATCCTATGATTATTGGGTATGTGTTATATTCTTTGCACGGAATGTTTTTTTCCTCGGGAAACATGTGAAATTTTTTTGGCATTTTTCGTGTTTCTTTGATTTTCATGTCCATTATTGGGAAGTTTTTCGACACATGGTTTTTGTTGATGGTTTTCTATTTTTAGCTAAGGAATTAGGCTTCTTGACTAATCCAAGCCATTAGGTTAGGATTTTGGATTTCGTTGGCTCCTATATGTATATTTTATTGTAAACAATGTATCACTATGGATGAGTATAAAATATGTTGATTTTCCTAGTTTGGGTTTCCAGGGGAAAAATCTTTGTGTAATGTTTGTATTTTCCATTGTATGTTTTCTGCTCTTTTACTCAAAATATGTTTGCAGTAAATATTGTACAAGGTTAAAATCTACATTTGGTATCATAGCTTTATTGGCTTTAGGGGGATGCCTTTGTTGTCAAGGGTTTGGCTCGGGACTATGATAAGCCTTAATACAGTGGGAGATCTATGGTATTGATTTTTCAGGTGAAAAGAAATGGTAGGAAATTCGAAAGTGGAGGTCAAGAAGTTTAATGGGAAATGTTTTTATTTGTGGAAAATCAACATGGAATATTTGTTAGTGGACAGAGATTAGTGCATCACGGTAGATCCTAATACTGAAGATACAAGAACTTTAGTATATGACTGGAAAAAGTTGGATCGAAAGGTGAAAAGCACAATCCAACTATGTCTCTCAGATTCATTATTACTAAATGTGTCAAAGGAAGATACAACCAAGGATTTATGGCATAAGTTGGGGAAGTTGTATCAGTCTAAGTCCCTAGTGAATAAACTATTCATGAGAAATAATTTGTATAAACTTAGGATGCGATATGGAGACTCGGTGGAACATCATTTGAATGCCTTCCATGTTGTGGTAAGACAATTAGTATCTGTTGAAATTAAAATTTCAGATGAAGATAAGTGTATCATTTTATTTTGTTCCTTAACAGACTCGTGGGATAGTCTGGTTGTGGCCATAGGTAGTAATACAACTTCCTTGAAGTTTGAAGAAGTGGTATCATCCTTGTTGTATGAGGAGATGAGACGAAAGAATATGGAAGGAGAGAGCACATATGCATTATTTTCAAGAGGACACTCCCAGGAAAGTAATAGATCTAAGTTCTCAAGTGGGAGATCTAAGTCTTTGGGTAGATCTAAATCTCCCCAAAAGTTTGTAAAGGTATGTTAGAGATGTGGAAAAAAAGGCACTACAAGAAGCAATGTAGATCCAAAGTTGACAAAAAGAAGGGATCTGAAGAATCTCCTTCTACAGAAGAAAATACCTCCAAGGAATAAGGAGGGGATATGTACTTGGATTCTTAAAGAACACATACAGATCATGAGGCAAGGTTGGTTTACTCATGTGCATCCTTTCATATGACTCCTCATATGAAGTGATTCTGTGAATATGAAAGGTATGATGGAGGTAATGTTTTCTTAGGAGATGATTCAACAACCAAAATCATAGGACGAGGAAAATCCAAGTTGAGGCTCATAGATGAAAGGATTATAACACTACCTGGTGTTCTGCACATCCCATGTTTGACTAGAAATTTGATTTATGTAAGAAAAATGGATGATGCAAGAGTAAAACAAAATTTGAAAAGGAAACCTATAGGATGGTTCGAGGAGAAATGGTGTTATTGAAAGGAGTTCGGTTTGGAACTCTGTATAAGATGGAAGGAAGCATTATTATTGATCGGTGTAATAGTTCCATTGTTCCTAATATTGGATTTGAAGATGAAATAACTCCTACAGTCTCTGAAAAAAAGGTTATGTTGTCACATCAAAGACTGGGGCATATCGGAGAGAATGGTCTTCAACTACTACACGGTAAAGGTATGGTTGAAGGTATGTCTAACTTTTCTTTGGATTTTGATTTATGTGAACATTGTGTATATGGGAAGAAGAATTAGGTAATATTCCCTTCTAGTGCAACGAGGGTAGAAGGAATTCGACAGCAAGTTCACAGTGATGTTTTTGGACCTGTATCAGTCCCATGATTGGGAAAATCTGTGCACTATGTCTCATTTATAGATGACTTCTCGAGGAATACTTGGATATATTTACTTAGGAAGAAATATGAAGTATTTAATAGGTTTAAATAGTTTAAGACTCTAGTTGAGAATAAAACAGGGAAGAGAATTAAGGTGTTGAAGATAGATAATGGCGAAGATTTCTGCGAGAATGAATTTGAAGAATTATGTCAGAAATGCGGTATAGAAAGGAAAAATACTACTTCATATACACCTTAGTAGAATGGAGTTGCAGAAAGAATGAACAAGAAGTTGATGGAGAAAGAAAGATGCATGCTTAGGGGTGTTGGGTTAGGGAAAGAATTATGAGCAAAGGCAGTAGGTATTTCATGTTACCTGGTCAACATATCACCGCCATCAGCATTGGATGACAAGACTCCACAAGAGGTATGGACTGGTAAGAAACCTTCTCTCACACATCTCAAGGTATTTGTCTGTGATGCATATGTTCATGTTCCAAAAGAAAACCGGAGTAAGCTAGATAAGAAGGTTGAAAAGTGTATCTTTATTGGATATAAATATGGTCTCAAAGGTTATAATCTTTGGAACCCAGAAACTAAGAAGGTAGTGTATAGCCCAGATGTGGAAGGATGTTGTAAACATGAATTCCTATGAAGTAGGGAAGAACAAGATAAAATAGAGTTTGATTTAAAAGATGATGAGTCAGAGTCTACAAAAGAACAAGATTCAAAAGAAGACTATTAAGGTCCTAACCCGCACATAGGTAGATCAATGTATTCGGATGTAATAAAGGTCAATATTAATAAGACCTTTCAATAAAATAGAATAAGGAGGATTGAAGAAGACCTAATAGAAGCTTCCGCTTCTAGAAGGATCTTCCTCTAGATGCTTCTCTTAATAGACACATTTAGTATAAATAAGGGTCGAGGGTATGAAAACCCTAGTTTGGAGATTATTGTAACAGAGCGTTGCTCGACTGGA
>ML800644.1:159918-173483 GCA_009831015.1 Picea engelmannii
AAACTCTATTGTTTCTGATCGAGACCCAACTTTCACAAGCAATTTTTGGCAAGAACTGTTTAAGCTACAAGGCACACAATTGCATCTCAGCTCAGCTTATCATCCCCAGACAGATGGTCAAATGGAAGCCATCAACAAGTGTTTGGAAACATATTTGAGGTGCTTTGCATTTGAAAAACAACACCAGTGGGCTCAATGGTTACCCCTCGCCGAATGGTGCTACAACACTACATACCATACAACCACTCGCATGACTCCTTTTGAAGCAGTGTATGGGCAGAAGCCACCATCAGTTATCTCATACTTATCGGGTACCTCGAAGGTCCAGGCGGTTGACCAAACACTTACAGTCTGAGAGGATATCCTTCGTACCCTTAAAGATAACTTGGTCATGGCCCAGAATAGAATGAAGCAGCAAGCAGATCTAGGTCACTCTGAACGTCAATTTTTCGAAGGGGATCAGGTGTTTCTGAGACTGCAACCATATAAGNAAACTTCCCTCAAGGCCAAGCAGTGTCAGAAGCTAGCACCCAAATTTTATGGCCCTTACACAGTTCTCAAGCATGTGGGACAAGTCGCATATCAGTTAGCTCTGCCCAGTCAGTCGAAGCTACATCCTATTTTTCATGTTTCATGATTGAAGAAGGTGATTGGAACCAGGTGCCAAATTCAAACCAACCTTCCAGAGTTAGATGAAGAAGGATCCATTTGGCTACAACCAGAAGCAGTTTTGGACCAGCGGGAGAGTCGCCTGCGTCAGAGAACAATCAAGGAAGTGCTAGTACAGTGGAAAGATATGACTCCAGCAGATGCCACTTGGGAACCATCTACCATTCTGCAGTAGTTTCCACATCTCAAGCCTTGAGGACAAGGTTGTTTTTAAGGGGGTGGACATGTTAAGGTCCTAACTCGCACATAGGTAGATCAATGTATTCGGATGTAATGAAGGTCAATATTAATAATACCTTTCAATAAAATAGAATAAGGCGGATGTAAGAAGACCTAGTAGAAGCTTTCGCTTCTAGAAGGATCTTCCTCTAGATGCTTCTCTTAATAGACAAATTTAGTATAAATAAGGGTCGAGGGTATGAAAACCCTAGCTTGGAGATTATTGTAACAGAGCGCTGCTCGACTGGAGGTTGCCCCCTCGAAGAGGCCTATGAACATTTCTTTCTGAATCGAAGTTCTTTTCTATTGCTATTTCGTATATCATTTCTGTGTATTGTGAAGATTATGCTGGATATTTTACTGTTATTCTGCCATTTCTAGCATTTTATTTCTGTTCTGCATATTTTATATATCTGGTATCTTGCAAAGACAATCCTCATACTCTAGTATTGAGGAGAGAAGTTCGAGAAAGAAGGATACCAGAAATGTATACTCCATCTAATTTTCGTTCAAATTTTTCTTTTTTTATTCCTGATTATGATCCTAGAACTATCAGGGAAGAAGTGGATTCAGAGAATGGAAATATACGGAAAAGGGCCATGGACGAAGAAATGGAAGATTCTGATAAGAATGAGGCTTGGGATCTAGTGGAGTTGTTGTCTGGAAGAAATCTCATTGGCAGAAAATGGGTATTTAAAATGAGGATGAATGCAAAAGGAAAAGTGGAGAAATACAAAGCTAGGTTAGTAGCAAAGGGTTATTCCCGGGTTGAGGGAATTTATTTGGCTGATATTTTTTCTCATGTTGCCAAGTTAACCTCTATAAGATTTCTTTTATATGTTGTTGTTGCATTTGATTTTGAGGTAGAACAGATGGATGTGAAGACAACATTCCTAAATAGGTATCTAGGAGAATAAACCTATATGAAGAAGCGAGAAGGATTTGTTGTGAAGGGAAAGAAGGATATGGTATGCAAGATGAAAAAGTCCCTATATGGTTTAAAATAATCACCAAGGATGTGGTATCAAAAATTTGATACTTATATGCTGGGACTTGGTTTCAAAAGAAGCACAGAGGATCATTATGTGTATTTTAAATTAATTGGTGATCATTTGATTTATTTGGTCTTGTATATGGATGACAAGCTATTGATAGGAAACAACAAGGAGATTATCCAAGGTGTGGAAACTCAGTTGTCCTCTAAATTTGACATGAAGGATATCAGTGCTACAAATTTCATTTTGGGCATTGAAATTAAAAGAGATCGGAAAAACAGGAAACTATGGTTAAATCATAGAAAATATGTTGAGACAATATTGCAGAGATTTAATATGCAGGAATGTAAACCGATCAAGGTTCCTATTCCTGTTGGTGTAAAGTTATATATGGATCAGTGTCCCAAGACACAGGAAGAGGAGGAGGACATGTCTCGTGTTCCATATGCAAGTGTAGTTGGTAGTTTTATGTATGCAATGGTATGTACTAGACCGAATATTTCACATGCAGTGGGATTTTTGAGCAGGTATATGTCAAAAAGAGAAAAGGAGCATTGGACAATAGTAAAAATGGTTTTCAGGTATTTGCGTGTCACTTCCAGCTATGGATTGTGCTACCAGAAGACCGGGATTGGACATAGTGTTGGATATACATGTCTTTGTAGATGCAGACTAGGATGGAGATCTAGATCATAAGATATATACAAGTGGGTATGTGTTTAACCTATTTGGAGGAGAAATATGTTGGATGAGAAAAAGACAGGTTGTAGTGGCACTTTCAACTACAAAAATTCAATGCATGGAAGCCACTCATTCAAGGAAGTAGTACAATTACAAAGATTGTGTTTAGGTATTGGTTTGGTACAACAAGATGTAAGGATAGAGTGTGATAGTCGGAGTGCAATTATTATGGAGAAGAACCCGACTTATCATTCAAAGACAAAGCATATTGATATTCAATATCACTTTGTGAGAGACATGGTTAAAGAAAATAAAGTATTTCTAATGAAGGTGGACACTTTGAAGAATGTTGTAGATTCATTACCAAAATCTGTGAGCAATGAGAAGTTCTCTTGGTGTAAAGGATCCATGGGCATTGTTGCCCTAGATTGTTGACTATGTAACCATGTAAATCATTGTATCCAAAGAGAACAACAAGTGGGATAATGTTGGGTATGTGTTATATTCTTTGCATGATTAGTAGTGTCTGCATTGAGCTGGGTGCATAGGGGGGAAAAATCGCCTCTGAGAATTATTTTTCCTTGAGAAACATGTCGCATTTTCACATCATTTTTCATGTTGCCTTTATTTTCATGTCCATTGTTGAGATGTTTTTCAAGACATGATTTTTTCCAATGGTTTTCTATTTTTGGTTAAGGAATCAAAGTTTTTGACTAATACAGGGCATTGGGTTAGGGTTTTGGATTTTGCTGGCTCCTACATGTATATTGTATTGTAAAAAATGTATCATTATGAATGAATATATAATATGTTGGTTTTCCTGGTTTGGGTTTCCAGGGGAAAAATATCTGTGTAATGTTTGTATTTTCCATTGTATCTTTTCTCTTATTTTACCGAAAATTTGTTTGCAGTAAATATTGTACAAGGTTAAAATCTAAAATGATTTATTCCTTTCAGGCCTATAGGGTGGAAATTAAGGCTATAACAGATGCCCCCTAATGTGTGATGTTAGGAAATAAGGAGATGGCGGAAATACATTAAAATAAATTCCATGTGAGGAAGCACAAGGAGAGATAAAAGGAGCTTTGGAAGACAAATAATTCTTGCAATCAAACACCAAGGATGAGAATATATAGACCAATCCCCTAGGTAGACATATGCATACTCATAATGAACATGGAGATCAAAAAATACACTGTGGATCCATGAAATGAAATGCTAGACCATGTTCCTGAAATAATACATAGTGGATCCATGTCATCAATAATACCATAGCCAAGAGACAATACAATGTGGATCTACATCATGGACTAAATCATAGCCACCAACAAATACAATGTGGATCTATTTTAGGAAAATAATCATATCCAACAACAAATACAATGTGGATCACTGACAAAACATATACATATCAGGAAGACAACAAGAATTGAGGAGAGTGCCCCTGAATTCTTCATGTATAAGTGATGTGTTTCATCCCAACTTGGGAGGGGATTTTGTATAGGAATGACATGGACCCAAACACATGTTCTTCATCCCAAACCTAGATGAGATAATGTTGAGCATGAATATCGATAGATGAGTTGATGTTGAGCATGGTAGAAGCCTTCTGATTACCATTCATTGACGTATACCATTAAAAGACGTGATCGGACCCACCGATGATGAATATGGACTTGAATTTACCTAGTACAATCGAACGAGCGTGAATATAGGATTTGATGTTGAACACTCATAGAATCAATTGATTATGAGTTAGTTATGTAAAACCCATTGTCGATCATGACGAGGCCTTCCATTGATAACTGCAAGATCTAAGGTACTAGCACGTTTCTAGATCCCTATCCTAGATAATGTGTTGAAGTTGATAGGAATATATCCATTAAAGGAGGGACATGATGTATGACACAATAATAAACACAAAACAGACATTGAGATATGATGGGAAGAGAGAGTATCACAAAGTATGACTGACACAGGGATGGACAAATCACAAAGTAAAAAAAACAACAGATGGTTGAATCTGTCTTAAACTTACCTTGAACATATATCACAACATAATGGTGAATTGGTAGCAAGACAAAATAGGTAAACGAATATAGTGCAACAACGCAAGAGGTATTGAAACACTCTCCATGATGATTGGAAGAGTAACCAGTCGGAGGAGTATCTCTGACTCATATTACTAGGACAACTCCTAGGAAATATAAAACCCAATTGAATGATGATGACTCAAATGGGTTCCATGTTCAAGGGTGACTCGATTGACGTTGCCATGTTGAGAATAGACCAATGGTGAAAACCCCCCACTTTTGTTTTTGTCTTTTCTGTCTCCTTCATGGTTTAACTGTCATGAAAGAATGACACAAGCATGCTCGGTATCCTTGATGGTTTAAAGAGCATGAAATAATTATGCAAGTAAGCTTGGTGTTCTTTTCTATAAATTTAGGTCCCTGAGACGTAAAAAGTATAAAACAATACAAGGGAAAACTCTTCTAGGCTCGGCTGACTCGAGTATTTGATTTTGGAAAGTAGTCCATCTGGTCCAAAAAGGGGTTAAAATTACACTAGATAGACATCCTTTGAAAACCAATTAACAATTGTGAAAGAAAATAAGTTCACTCAGAAATATTTTCATGTTTACAGAGTTTGAAAAGAGCTTAAAGGATACCCATGAGTGTATTTTTTGAGTTATTTTACGAGTCTGAGTAAGAGATAAAAGTGTACTCTATGGGAGAGAATGAGTGTCTTAACAACATGCTCCTATGTTACACATGCATGTAACTAACCTAACAAATGGGAAATGCAAATTCTATTGGAAAGTGAGATCCACTCTTATTGGTTGTTCTCTCCTTGGGTAGGTGAGTGCAAAACAATGGCCAAATAATGCAAGAGGCAGATGGTCAAGGCTACTGCATAGCGGTAAGGGGGATATGGGAAAACGAAAGTGCGGTGAAGGGAGGCATGAAATGAGTATAAAATGCATAGGTGACCATTAGGCAACATAAACTTGTTGAAGAACCCCCACGGGAAATGGATAGAATATAGACGGAGAGAGGAAAATGCGGTTCAATATTCAAGTCATGGAGAGGTTAAAGAGGGCTCCCCGACCTACAAGAAAAACCACAGGATGGGAACCAAATGGAAATCTGTGTTCTAACTAGGGATACCATGAAGGATAATCACTACCAAAGGATAAGGAGTGTCTATCATTACAACCAGTTGGGTTCGAGCCTAAGATATAAACTGCAAATATGGACGGTTAATCATGCAGAGGGGGAAATGAAGTGAAAAACCTATCCCTCTATGATAGTGTAGGAACATGTACCTCAAGTTTAGTGTAGGTGTCCATATTCATAAAAATTCCATGGACTCCTATGAAAACACCTGGAAATAAGAATCCCAAGGGAAATTAGTGAAAAGGGCATAATAATAAAAAAAGTAAAAAGCCCACTTTTGGTATCTCTAAGTGAAAAAATGAATATTATATTCCAAACAATTTTATGAAAAGAGGACTGACCTTGGAGAAGTTTCATTCTTCACCTTGCAAGGAGAGAGAGTCAAGATATTTGAGGAGAAGCCCTCATCCATGAGGAGGTTTGTGGAGCTTGGTGTAGAGATATTCCTCAACCATTCATCTAGCGTGATCCAGGTAAGTAACCAATCAACCTTGCACATGTTTGTTCTTGTTGCTTTTGGTATTTTAGGGGGAAACATCTTCGTAGGTGGTTCCATATCCGAGGAGCGGTTGTGTCTTGAGTATGCCTTATGGGTTACGGTCCATGGAGATGTTATTAGACCAATTGGTCTAATAGTGGGAGCTAGATCAATAGTGTTTTATAATCCAGGGCAAGGTCTTGTTGTTATACATATATGACATCTATTTTTCCATTGGCATATCTCGACGAGGTGTACCATGGCATGTGGTGTACACACCATGAGGAGAGGGTATTTCTATTTCTAGTTATATCTAGGAGTATTGTCATGCGGGTGCTCAGAAAAAGAGTACCAAAATCCCTATCCAGGATATTATGGATCTTCCATTAAAGACAATTTTAGTCTGCATTACCTGGGATTCAAGTTCGATGAATCCTTATTTACTTAGAGATCCAACATGTAGGTTGGTCTCATGTTCTTAGATCCAATGATATTTAACTAGTGTGAGGGATTGTTGATTGTAACATCCTGATTCTAACCCTCGTAAACAATATTGTATTATGAAAATATGACTTAGGTCGGTGAGCCAGTAAAGTTGAAAAGGGTCCAAGATGACAAGGAAATGTAACACTTCCTATACATTAATAAAATACACCATTGGCTGGAAGATCGACAAGGAAAAAATAGATAGGGGGCTATGATTCCATGAGAGAGGGGGATTGAGGGGCTAAGTCTTGTTATTATTATTTTCTTTACCCATAATTGATTTTATGGAGAACAAGGGATTACATGAGCTTCTTGGGAGGGAGGCCATGCGGCTCTTGTCTTCATGTAATTATTTAAACATCCCTTGGGGGTTGTTTTGGGGTCATTCTTCCCTTGGTTTGTCCTCTTCTCATTGGTTCACTTGTTCTTCTTACTCTTCACTCACTACTACGAGTTCATGTGCTCTTGGGCTGAGCATGGAAACAAATGACACTAAGAGGAGAGCCATTGTTGAATGGCTGTAATGATTTACTGATCATTCCCGGAGGGAATGGATGCCTGTGTGCATGAACTTGATGGCAATTTGGACGGAACTATCCACAGCTGAGATTCCTTGGAATTTCTAGTAGGTATATTTATTGAACAATAGCACTGGATCCCTACAGAGAAATGGAACAGCCTCACGGTCTGTCAGGGATTGCATGGAAAATAAAGGTGTTCATTTCTTGGGGTTTTGTAGGTTGAGGGGGAAAGAGATATTGAAATTAGGATTGTTGTGAGGTTGGGAAAACTGACAACTACTTAGCCAACTATTGTGAATTTATACTTAGCCTAAGACTCGTCCTTGTGGATTCATATCCCTGGCTTAGGGGTGACCTGTTGTGGAGAGTAAATGAACAACAATGTCTATGGTTGGGAGGAATGTCCTTGGTCTGCATCCAATCGGTGAATGTTTACTTGCAAAGATAAGTTCTCTCTTCTTTTTTTGTTTAAGGTATTCCACTCTGTATTCAATTATCTTTGAGATATGTATTCTATTGTGTTTGTCTGTTTGCTGGTTATTTTTTGTGCATGGAACATTGTGTATCTCTTTTATTCTATGGTATGGATATTGTCTTATGCATATGGTATGCATGCTCCTAATATTGTTGAGAAAACCTTTTCCTTTGAATTAGAGATCAAAGAACTGAGCCTTGGGACTGCAGCGTGACTGGCCTGAGGGTGGTTGGGTGTGTTGCAACCTGTTTAAGTGGCATAGCTTGTCCTCTAGGTGGTCGAGTATGTTACAGATTGGTATCAGAGCTTTTGGTTGAAACACTGGGTCGATGTGGGTCGGGTCTGCTGGTCAGAGTCTCATGGTTAAGATCCAATTCTGACCGTGAAGTTGAAAAGCTCAAGAGGAGTTAGAATGTCATAGATCCTTTGTAAGTGTTCGAAGGATCATGTCTGTCTTCTTTGAATTCAGGAGAGATCACCACTGTGGGATCAAGAGATATTTGGGATCGTTGGATCAGAGGGAAGATGAACAAGGGTCATCCGATGAAAGTGAATAAATGATTAAGTCACAACCATCAAATTGCTTGGATAGAGATCGACGGTGAAGAGGAATTGCGGGGAACCAAGTTACACAAGAGTTAATTCCCCAAGAAAGTCTCGTCATCCAAGACATGATTTCACTGAGGGGTTATGTGTCAGCGTTAGAAGAATTGTGGGGAAAAAGGTGGGTTACTCCAAACCATCGATGCATGCCCCCGCAAATTGAAAGGCATGCAGTGATGTGACATGCGAGTGCTCAAAAATTGAAACTATAAATAACCAAGGTAGTTGGGGATAGTCGATCTATAAGAGGACACTCATCAACTAATCATGTGCTCCAGATAAAATGCTTCGGGAAAAAGAAAGCGAGCAAAATTTTAGAATTGAGATTCACGGACCCTAGAGATCCAAAGTGAATCTCAGGTGTATGATTAAGGAGGACACATGGTGAAAATTCATGGACTCTGGGTGAAGACCTAAAGTGAATATTTTCCGTTCAATCTAGGAGGACACGTGACAGAAATCCGCACGCTTTGAGGGAAAGTGAAGGTTGAAAGTTGAGGTTTTTGAAGTTCGAAGACTCGAAGAAATCGTAGTTGTCGATCTACGAGAGACACACATCAGTAGATCATGAGCTTTGAATAAAATAATTTCAGAAACAATTGAGGGTTGATATTTCTAAAGCCCAAAATTCCAAAGTGACGTGGCTTGCGGACATGACCTAGGATGATGTGGACACATGGGATGTGTACCACGTGTTAGTAATTTTTGAGCATATGGAATATTTGGGTGTCGGTTAAAACATGACATGTGACATCCACCTGATTGGGCCACGTGTCCACTTCCATTATTTCTCCATGTGGTGACAGATCGTGCAGTTCAGAGACTGTGCACTCCAGAGGGGAAAGATGTGACAGATTACGTTGGGTTGAAAACTCTCGAAGGCCAGAGTAGATATTGATTGTTGATCCTATAAGACACACGACAATAGATCTTGTAGTGGTTTGGAGGATTGATGCTTTGGGAGAAAGTGAAGGCATAGAGTTTGAAACTCCCAAAGCCCGAAGAGCCGAAGTGATTCATAGTCATTGATCTGTGGGAGGACACGCATCGACCGATATTCGAATTCATGTGAAAGCATTCTGGGAGAAAGTGAATGCGTAGAGTTTGGAAATACCAAAGCCCGAAGAGCTGAAGATATTCACAACCATTTATTTGCAGGAGGAGGTGCATCGACAGATCATGAACTCCAGGAAAAATCATTATAGGGGAAGCAAGCGAGGAAATTTGAGACCTTGAAAGGTCATATTTTCGAAGTGGATCTTGATCGTTGATCATGAAAGAGGATGAGGGTAGTTGATCTAATCGTTGTTGAAGGTTCTGAAGTTGTGAAGAGCCAAAGACCGAAGCAAATGCTAACCATTGATCTACTTCAAGAGATTTCCCAACCAATGATCAAGTAAAGTGGAAGGATATGATAAGTGGAGGTGTTAACTGACAAAAAGCGGTTACCACCTCTTTATGACTCATTCGATGGGTAATCACTTCAGAGGAATTACTACTCCATAATTTAGGAGACACAAATAGCCGAATTTTTGAGGTAAATGAGAATCGTCCAGCTCATCGTGACATTAAGATGTGACCATTCATTTTGATAAGTGATCAAGCACTTCTTAGCTTAGTGCTTGGTAACCGCCTATGGTCATATGGAATAAAGAAACAAAGGGAAAGGAAGAGGAAACACTCAAATCAATAAGCTCGTGGTTTTGTGCATATGGTCATATTTAAATGGTTTGAAGGAATCGCCTCATAAAGATTTAATTCGAGTTAACAATAGAATAATACAAAGAATTGATAAAGAATCAAAATATGATCTGTTTGTGAACTGAGAACACAACAGAACCATGGGTACGATATAATGAGTCAATCCATATATGTGATAAACTCACAAATACAAAAGAACCAACACACAGTCTGTAACACCCTGTTTCCCCCAGATTGTAAATATAACTGAACTGGCCAAGGACTATGGCAAAAACTCATAAGTTTGAATATGTGTTGTAAATGGACCTACAGGAAGAGGTCAATGAATGTAAATTATAGTTTGAATTTATTGCAGAACTGTTGAGAGGGGATGTGCGGAAAAGAGACCACGATGGTGGTGGAGGGCACCTTGAAAAAGGGGCGTTAACTTCCACCAAGAATTAAATACCGTATTTGGACTCCACTAGCCCGGAGAACCGAAAGCGGCTCGCTAGCCCTGAAATAAATGCCTTGCAGGCTGGTAGGTTGATGGCTTGATGAGGGATGGGGAGGTGAACCGCCTATCCGTAGAGCCATCATGACTAACCAGCGCGACGGTAATCGTGCCACACACAACCTCGCGAGAGGATAAGGCGTATGGCAAAAGCGATTGAAGGGTGGATGCGAGGGGAAACTCTGGAGTTATATGCAGAGTGAGTGATCGCAGAGAGGAGGGGATTGCAACCTTCGCTCCTGGGCATTGGCAGACAGAGAGACGCAGGTCTCAGGACATCGTGGTCTCAGCTCGGGGGTGGCTAGTGGTAAATCCATTAGGAGTCGCTACACCTACGATTGGGTGGAAATGAGCACCCCTCTCAGCAGTTGCTTCCATTGCTGAAGTTATTTCTGATAAGTGTTTTGCTTATATTGCATTTGAAATTTATATGCTGTCATATATGTTCATAGACTGGTGGAATTGTAAATGTTTTCTGTGAAAGAATGTCTGTGCAGTAATTGTTAAATAAGGAGTAGATATTAGCTTATAGAACCATGAGATAGTAAATGATTTTAGCGTGAGAATGTCCGCATAGTGCTTGATATGAATGAGTCGATATATGCTTAACACCGAGGAAACCGTGCTGGACTTATGTTGATAAATGAATCTAATCATGCCCAGCCGCCCTCGGGAAGTTGTCTTCCTTTATCTGCTCCCGGGAATGACCCGGTAAGGATCTCTTCACAGATATTCCCTCCTCGGAAAGGTTCACCCAGAACCCAGAATAAGGATTTGAACGCACGGACCTTATTAACCTTGTACGAGGAGGAACGATCCTATTGAGGTTCCAAGATAGTAGTGTTGCGTGATAAATAAGTCGACGGATGAGATCTCGTCGGAGGGTCCATAGTCATTCACGACCATTAGATTGACGAAAGTAATGCAGGTGTTACATACCTTGCCCCTTTTCCCTCTATCATCATGAGCAATGAGAAATTGGGATCGTAAACTCCAAGACCCAAAAGAACGAATCTAGACCGTTAGATCTCGGTCCAATTACCCGTCAGCCGTTGGATCTGGAGAAGCTGCGCAGGGGTTAAGCGCAGGGGTAGGAATGCGAGGAAATGATCTGAACCATCGGATCTTAGATCGTAGCCCCGACAACCGTCAGATCTCGAGAAGATGCGCTGGAGTTAAACTCTAGTGTGAAGAAAAAGAGTCCTAGCCATTGATCTCGGAAGGACACGTGTCAACATCCCGGAGAAGTCATCGGGACAATAGGGTCACTGGGGTTTTGTTGAATCTGAGAATCGAGACCTTATGGTCCTTGAAATCCTGAGAACGGATCCTAGCCATTGATCTCGGCAGGACATGTGTCAACGGTTGGGAGGCGTCGGGATTTTTACCATCAGATATTTGGGGAAGTATAGGACCGTTACATATTGAAATCGTGATACGAGATTTCTCGATCAGATCTGGACCGTCCATTGTGCAGGATGCGTGTCAGGAGATCCCGTAAAGTCGGGGATCGGGAAATCGGGGTTTCCGAAAACAGAAGACTCATACATAATGAAATCGAGATACGCGATTTCCCGATAGGATCTGAGCCGTCCAACAGCAGGGACACGTGGCAGAGGATCCCAGAGAGTTGGAGTTCGGTATATCGGGGTTTTCGAATACATAGAACTCTTGCCATATGGAATCGCGATCCGCGATTTCCTGATAGGATCTGAGCCGTCCAACAACAGGGACACGTGGAAGAGGATCCCAGAGAGTCGAAGTTCGGCATATCGGGGTTTTCAAATACATAGAACTCTTGCCATTCGAAATCGCGATCCATGATTTACCGATAGGATCTGAGTCGTCCATCTGAGGGACAGGTGTCGGAGATCAAGGCGCTATCGGAGTTTGACGCATCGGAAAATTAGAGTTCTCGAGGCCATGAGAACCAGGACATCATAAGTCCCGAAACCCCGAGAATCAATCCGGGCCGTCCACCTGCGAGGACAGGTGGCAAAGGATCGGGCGTCGTCGGAGTTTTGTTCATTGGAGTTTTCGATGGTAAGGAAATTGTGCAACAGGAAATCGTGATCCGCAATTTCCCAATGAGATCTGAGTTGTTCATTACGAGGACGCGTGTCATAGGATCTTGAGGGATCGGTGTTCGGCATTTCGGGTTTCCTGCATACAAAGGAATCACGACCGGAGAAGTCGCGATTTAGTGATATCCGATGGAATGATATGAGGTTGTGGTGACGTGGAGGAAAGAGAGAGAGAGTTCACACGTGCATCAGGGATCGGCATTTCGGGATTCTCGATGGCGAGGAAAATCACATCAAGAGAACTTGTGAACCTCGAAAGCCCGACGCAATTAGCTTAACACTTAAACCTTCATCAAGGATTAATTAATGATTGTTTAAATAAGACTTGATTATATCGCGAAATCGGAGATCGCGGATTCGGGGTTCAGTATGCGCCGAATCATTGTTGTGGGAAAACTCGAATCCCAACAAGGTGATACAAGGTCACGGTCACGGAGGTCGGTCATATAGACCAAGGTATAGCCCTCAGAGACGGAGCTCATCGTAAAATCGGGAATCGGGAGTCTGTGAGGACAGAGGTTTGTGACAACAAAAGTCGCGAAACCCCGAAACCCCGATGAGAAGTTGTCTTATAGGAACAGGTCGTATGGACCAAAGGCTTAACCAAGCAGGGCTAAGGCAACCAAGTGGCGCGTCGAAAACTCGTTCCATCAGAGATCGGGGATTCGAGAAGACAGGGACCCTCGACACCGCAACCTCTGAAACCCCAAATCCCGATATTGAACCAGGGATTGGCATTTGGCAAGTGTAGGTTTCTGGAGATTTCTCATTTGTGGGAGATTAATCCAAAAATTATAAATTACGATAGTGGGTGTGTTACAAAGTGGTATCAGAGCATGGTTACAGCACTCGGCCTGACTGGGCTCATGCACCAGTCACACCAGTCGCGCATAAAGCTCGTACGAAACACTCCTATGAGGAGTAACCCCTGACTTAACTATCTTATCCAGGATTAAAAAATTGGAATATGAACACCTGACT
>ML800644.1:195051-214835 GCA_009831015.1 Picea engelmannii
TTTCCTTCTAATTCTCTGTTGAGTTAGGTTAACTCCCAGGGTTAATCTTCTATTCTTCTGTTGATTTATCTTTTACTCCTTTCCTTTTCCTTTCTTAAGTCAACTTAAAAATATAACTTTTAACTTCTTGACTTTCCCCCCCCCTTTAGTGTGAGACTATGACCTAGTGGGGGTGCCCAGGCCACTGAGTCTCCTCATTACCTCTCTAAGAGGTGGGGGACATTACAGTTGTTGTGTATTTGGAGACCTGAACTCCCACTTTTTCTGCTGCTTAAATTTCTACCAGATTTTGACAACATATCAATATGCAACTCCCAATGATGAGATTTCTAGAAATTCCATTTCTGTTTGGATGTAGCTGTGTAGATCTCCATGGTATTTTATCACTATATTCCACTTGGAGTCTTTGATACCCATCTTGGTGTGCTTGGTATGGAAAGTATTTGTGAACTCTGACATTGTTTGGCTCCTCTCTTGGCACAATGTGGTCCATCTCATGTACTATTCATTATAAAGTAAAACATGGTAATATTATTCTTTGAGGGCATCCAAAAAAGCCTCCCAAGTGGGTCCTCGCCCAAACATTACAGACTCATCCTTGACATTCTTCTCACAACAGGTCTCCCACAAATATTTGACATGGGGAAGGTCCTTAAGGAGTGCGAAGGTGATATTTTAATTGTTGGAAAAAATGTGAACAAAGAAATAACCCTTTAGAAGATTCAACCATTTTTCCAAATTGTTGGCATATATATGGAATTCAAATAAAGGAATATCAAAGCTAACTTGTACCTTAAAGGGAGTTTCATCTTCAAGGTGATTACTCATTGAAGGTGTCTCTATTGTTGTCGATAGTCGTCGAAGGATCTGGGAGAAATTATCCATCATCTCATTCCTCTATTGCACGAGGGCTTCCTCGACCAATAGTTTGAAAGGATATCATATCCCATCGTCCCTATTTTCTTCTGCTATGGAAGTTTGCTTCGGGGTGCAAGAAACGTTTTAGTCAAGACAAACAATCTCGATACCTAACTCTCTATACCTTGACCATGTTAGGGACATCCACTAATAACGACAAGGATAAGACATGCACTAAGAAGGACATGGTTGTTACTCTATGTCCTGGCTAGTGTATATCTATAGCTCCAACTCCAACTCCAATCACCGAATTCCCGCACACAAGTAACAAACACTACCAACCCATTTTCCTTTCTTTAGTGTTCAAAATAATCGTTAATTCCTTATATATATCTTTTTTAATCAATCACATAATCAAATATAAATATTCAAATATCAAAACAAACATTGACGGGGAAAACCAAATTATCTATTAACTATGATCAAGAGATTACATCAATATCACATACCTTGAATGTAGATTCATTTCTTCTTGGATCCTTTCTCCTTCCCTCTCTTTTGAGATTCTTGGTCAGTCTAAGGTCACTTCCTTATGGATGTAGTAGGTACCTCTACAGTTGGACAACATAACATTACTATGAATTATTCCTCCTCTTGCCCAAGGCTTTCCTTTGTTATATAGCTCTAGGAGGATGCTTGGGAGAAGCTTCTAGATATTACAGATTCCACTAGAAACTCGAATTATGTGAGTTCCTAGGCCTTTGACGTGAATATCCAAATCATCCTTCTCCTATCACCTTATAGCTCCTCAATTCTAGAATTTTGATATTGTCTCATTCGATGATATACTAGTGTATAGAAAGTGCCTCACTTCTTTTACACTAGGTGACCCGCGAGGATACCAATAAAGGATAAAAAAGGGTTCAATCCTTAGGAAGAAAATTTTTTTGGGATTGTATCCTCTGATGGATTCCTTTCTAGAATATATAGTGAAAATTTAGGCTATAACATATGCCCCCTAATGTGTAATGTTAGGAAATAATGCGATGGCCAAAATGAGTTATAATAAATCCCATCTGAGGCATCCTAAGGAGAGAGAAAGGGATCTTTGAAAATCAAATAAGTCTTGCAAGAAAACACCAGGGATGAGAATATATAGGCCAATCCCGTAGGTAGACATATTGAGACTCATAATGAACATGGTCATCAAACAATACGTTGTTGATCCATGAAATGAAATGTTATACCATGGTCGCGAAAGAATAAATAGTGTATCGATGTCATCAATAATACCATAGCCGTGAGACTATACAATGTGGAGCTACATCATGAACTCAATCATAGCCACCAAAAAATACAATGTGAATATATTTTAGGAACATAATCATATCCAACAACAAATATAATATTTATCTATGACACAACATATAGATATCAGGAAGACAACAAGCATTGAGCAGAGTGTCCCTGAAGTCTTCATATACGAGTAATATACTCCATCAAAACTTGGAAGGGGATTATGTAAAGGAATTATATGGCCCCAAATCCAAGGTCTTCATCCCAAACTATGATGGTACAAATCTACATCATGCAGAGAAATGAGATGATGTAGAACATGGTAGAAACCTTGTGATTACTGTTCATTGATGTATACCATTAAATGATGCGAGGGGACCCACAAATAATGAATATGGACCCCAAGGAACCTAGTACAATATAACGAGTGTGAATAAAGGATTTGATGTCAAACAATCCTATAATGAATTGATCAGGAATCAATTATGTAAAACCTATTGTCGATCATGAGGAGGCCTACCACTGATAAGTGCAAGATATGAGGTCCTAACTCATTTCTAGATCCCTATCCTAGATAATGTGCTAAATACAATAGGAATATATTCATTGAAGGAGGGTCATGATGTATCACCCAACAATCAACACAAAACAGACACTGAGAGATGATGGGAAGAGAGAGTATCACAAAGTACAACTGACATAGGGATGGTCAACTCAGAAAGTCAACAAAACAACAGATGGTCGACTCTGGATTAAAATTTCCTTTAACATATAGCATGAAAAAATGGCGACTTGGGATCAAGACATAAGAATAGGATGAATATAGTGCAACAACGCAACATGCACCGAAGCACTCTTGATTATGACTGGAAGAGTAACTGGTTTGAGGAGTATCTATGAATCATATGACTAGGACGAATCCTAGGAAATATAAAACCCAATTGAATGATGAGGACTCAAATACATGCCATGTTCAAGGGTGACTCGACTGACACTGCCATGTTGAGAATAGACTAATGGTGAAAAAACCCCACTTTTTTTTTTTTTTGTATTTTCTCTCTCCTTCATGGTTTAACGAGCATGAAAGAATCACACAAGAATGATTGGTATCATTCATGGTTTAAAGTGCATGAAGGAATTACACAATTAAGATCAGTATTATTTCTTATAAATTTAGGCCCCCGAGACCAAAAAAGTATAAAACAATACAAGGGAGAAATCTTCAAGCCTAGGTTGACTAGAGTATTCATTTTTTGTAAGTAGTCCATATGGTCCGATAAGGTGTTAAAATTACACTAGTTAGACATAATTTCAAAACCAATTAATGAG
This sequence comes from Picea engelmannii, assembly GCA_009831015.1. Classification (NCBI taxonomy): domain Eukaryota; kingdom Viridiplantae; phylum Streptophyta; class Pinopsida; order Pinales; family Pinaceae; genus Picea; species Picea engelmannii. The sequence continues at coordinate 198,535 of ML800644.1, forward strand.
CGTGAAAGAAAAACAATTCACTTGGAAATATTTCCATGTTTACAGAGTCTGAAAAGAGCGTAATAGAGACCCATGAGTGTCTTTTTTGTGTCCGAATAAGAGATAAAGTGTACTTGGTAGGAGAGAATGAGTGGCTTAAAAAAATGCTCCTATGTTCCACATGCATGGAACTGAGCTAAGGAATGAGAAATGTAAATTCTACTGGAAAGTGAGATTGACTCTTAAGAGTTGTTCTCTCCCTACGTAGGTGAGTGAAAAACAAAGGATAAATAATGCAAGAGGTGGATGGTCAAGTATACTACATAGCAGTAAGAGGGATATGGGAAAAAAATAGTGTGATGATGGGATGAATGACACGAGTATAAAATGCATAGGTGACCATTAAGAAACAAAAAAAAATTCAAGAACCCCCATGGGATATGGATAGAATATACATGGAGAGAGTAAAATGAGGCTCAATCTTCAAGTCATGGCGGGGCTAAAGAGAGCTCCCGAGCCTATAGGAAAAAAAACAGGATGGGAACCAAATGGAAATATGGGTGCTAACTAGGGCTTCGATGAAGGGTAGGAACTACCAAACTATTTAAGACATTCAAAAGGAGTGGCTAGCATCACAACTGACTGGGTTTGAGCCTAAGGTATAAAGTTGGAAATATGGACATTTAATCATGTAAAAGGGGGAATGTAGTGAAAAAACTATCCCTATATGATAGTTTAGGAACACATACCTCAAGTTCATTTTAAGTGGTCATCTTCATAAAAATTCACTAGAATCCTTTGAAAACACCTGTAAATGAGAATCCCAAGGGCAATTAGTGAAAAGGGAATAATAATAATAATAAGTAAAAATCCCACTTTTGGTCTCTCTAAGTGAATAAATGAATATTATATTCCCAAAATTTTTATAAAAATATGATTTAACTTGGAGAAGTTTCACTCTTCACCTTACAAGAAGAGAGTTTTGAGAGCTTTGAGGAGAATCCCTCATCCAAGAGGAGGTTTTTGGAGCTTGGTGTGGATATTTTCCTCAACCATTTGGCTAACGTGATATAGGTAAGTAGCCAATTGACATTTCACATGTTTTTTCTTGTTGATTTTGGGTTTTTAGGGGGAAACATGTGCTTATGTGGTTGAAGAGCCGAGGGCCCATTATGGTTTGATTCTGCCTCATGGGCTATGATCCATGGATATGTTCTTAGACTAGTTCGTCTGATATTTGCAGCCAGATCAAGAGTATTTTATAATCCATGGGAAGGTCTTGCTGTTAGACATACATGACATATATATTTCCATTAGGATATCTCAATGAGGTGTGTCATGGAATGTGGCATACACACTAGGAGGAGAGGGTCTTTCTATTGCCAGTTATATAGAGGATTATTGTCATGTGGGTTCTCGTAAAATGAGTACCCAAATCCCTATCCGAGATATTATGGATCTTCCATTGAAGACAATTCTATTCTACATTACTCAGGCTTTAGGTTCGATGAATACTAATTTATCTTTGATATCCAATATGCAGGTGGATCTCATGTTCCTAGAGCCAACAATCTTTAACTGATGTGAGAGAGTGTTGATAAACATGAAGAGTCAATTGACCCACTACAAATAGGTTAGGTAGAAACAATTTGGCTATGACTCCCTACTTGTGACCATTTTATAAGAGAGGGTTCCTTAACTAACTCCATGGATAGTGTTTGGACAGATAGGACCTACAGAACCATAAATGGTATTCTGGGAAGAGTACATGGGTAGGCTTCCAGGTGGTAACCATCATGACCATTATGGTATATTTTCATATGATATATCTAATTGAAGAGTTCCTCCCAATTTTGCACCCCAAGATCTTGAAAGAATCATACCAAATATGGGCGGTACATCATAAACGATGATGTCCATCATGATACTCTTGTTAAAGACCTCAGCTAAATTAACAATCGAATCCTTAATTTGATGAAGACATTGTACTTTATTTGAATCAAATATATATAAATATTTATAAGGTTTACTAATATGAAGTCCTAACTTTTCCATGATAACCTTGGCCACAATATTATGAGAAGATCATGAATCCAACATACAATTATGTAAAAACTAAACGTGAATGGTCAAAGTAGTGTAGCAAGCAACAATATTAGTATCTTCTATTTCAAGATGAGGACCTATAAATATTTTTTGTGTTTATTCTAGCACAGTAATAGTGTCAGTATTCGAAGCTACATCAGAATAAAAACCCATAAACTTTGTTACTTCATTTTTAAAATATAGTAAGTTCATTACTTTATTCAAAGGAATTGGAATACGTACCTTGTTAAGTGTAGTGATTAAATTGAAAGAACTACTACATTCAATGGGTACTTCTTTATTTTTTGGTTCAGTAACAGTTTTAACTACTCCTTTGGTTTCTTTTGTACTTTCTTGATCACCTTCTGACTTTGAGGATGAACATGATTGGTTTTAGGTCTAAGATAATAACTATGGTGAATTTTAGCTAAATTTTTTTGAGTGAATGCTTGATACTATTCATCCAATATACTTTCTATTTCTTGTTTAGACATATTAATATTTTGCATATAGTCTGTTATTGAATTTTGATGATATTTTTGGGTCAAAAAAATATGAGGCTCTTCTACTTCTAGCTAATTAATCTCAGGTAGTGCTTCCATTACCTCAAATTATACATCTTGTAATTTTATTTCAAAATACTCAATTGATCTAGGTGGATATCAGTGGCCACCCACCTTTTTCAAATGGCTCAAAACGACTTTCTGACAATTTTGGAAATTTACTATTTTTAGCAGGTTTTAACTTTCGGGGCCATTTTGAAGGCCCAAATGAAGGTTTTTCGATATTTAGGTTATAAATGATAGCCTAAGTCATGATTGATCCCCCAAAATGAATCTCCTTGACGATACCTTTCCAACGAGCTATCACACGCCTAAAACAGAGATCGTATGCAAAAGTTATGACCCGGGGAAGTTGATGTACTCACTTACCCAAACGCGACCCACATGAATTTTGGCGCTTCATCTCCCAGGGTTAGGTTTTTGGATGTCTAGGGTTTTTGGAATTCCTTTTTATTATAAAAATGCCTTCAGAGTCTCATTGTAATCATCTTCTTGTGAATGCGAGTAGCCGTCACATCTCTTCTCAGAGATAAGCTGCCACCATTCTAGCGAGTCTTTCACTCTGTATTTTTACAGTCTCTGTACATTTTTTCATTAATAGAAATCGTGTATTAATGTATATCTATGTTTATGGTTGCATATCTGATGCATTTCTGTTATATTATTGAATATCTATGATATCTCTGTGCATTTCTTTATTATATCTCCAATCTCATTTCATACCAAAAATAATCCAGATAAGTGGTTTCAGAGAAGGATGCTCTTGATTGGTTTTTTTCAGTGCATGTCCCCGATGAGGTACGAGTATAGAAAGTTGGGTCTCGAGCTTGTCTCTCTTGAATACAATCACTCTCACACACCCAATAAACCCTCAATGGCAGAAGAAAAGAAAATCGATGGAGCAGACGATCTTATCAATCTGTTGCCTGAGCAAGCTCTCATGCGACAGAGGGATGAAATGATGGATATTTTTGCCCACATCCTTAAATGCCTGTCGATAGCATCAGGCGCATCTTCATCAAGAGATCACTTTGGAGGCACCTCGCCTTTCAAGGTACAAGTTAATTTTGATATTCCTGTATTTGAAGGACAAATAGATGCAGAAGCCCTAGAAAAATGGTTAACTCTGCTAGAAGGTTATTTCTCTATTCACAATTTTTCCAACAAAAAAAAGATCACCTTCGCACTCCTTAAAAGTTGTCCCTCATGTCAAACATTGGTGGGAAACTTACTGGGAGCAAAGTTCCACAGAGGAGTCTGGAATATATGGGGCCGATCCCACTTGGGATTTTTTTATGGATGCAGTAAAGGAACAGTATTACCCTGTTGGCAACTACGAAGACCAATACATGAGTTGGACCACATTGCGGAAAGAGAGGGGCCAAGTAGTTCCATAGTTCACCAATACTTTCCATACCTTGCGAACCAAGTTGGGTATCAAAGACTCCAAGCAACATTTGGTTTTGAAATACTGTGGGGCTCTACATAGATACATCCAGACTGAAATGGATTTTCTGGACATATCATCACTCGATGCTGCTTATCGATATGCTGTTAAAATTGAGAAGAAATTTAAGCACCATAACAAACAAGAATTTGGGTCTGCAAATCCACAACAACCAAAGTATGACAAAGACGGATCTAACAAACAACCTCTTGAAAACCAGTCCAAGACACAGGAAAAGAAGGGTCATGGGAAGACAAAGAAGGACACCGGAAAATGGTGTGATTTACACAAAAGCCCCTGGCACAACACCAATGAATTTCACTCAAAATAGTCATTGGTGGCCGATATCAAAGACAAGGAGCCGAACCCTGATTCAGAATCTGATTCTAAAAATATTGTTAAAGGACAGATCATTGACGCAGACCCCACTACTATTGTCGCGACCGCAACAATTCAACCAGAAGAACCAACAGATCCTTAAGAGGGGGAGCACCTTTTTCATTCACAGATGTGGGTGAAGGGGACCCCACTACATTTTATTGTTGATAGCAGAAGCCAAAAGAACCTCATCTCAACAGAGGTCGTCAAATAGTTGGGATTGTCGACAACACCACACCCGTAGCCATACAACATCGGGTGGCTTCGGCAAGGACGAGATATCCATGTCAACCAACAGTGTCGATTGTCATACAAAATCCAACCCTTCAAGGATGAGGTATTATGTGATGTTTCCCCACTGGATGTCTATGATGTTCTCTTGGGCCAACCATATGTGTGGAGACGCCATGTTGTTTATGAGTCTTGACCCTGTAGTGTCATTGTTACTTTGGGGGGTCATCTCTACAGAATACCAGAGGTAGTTCCGAATATTGTTCCACCTAAAAAGTGCCACAAGGTAGTATCTCATACTACAAAATTCAGCTTCTTCACAATCTGTTCAAAAGGAGAACAAAAGGACACTGCAACCACTATAACCTTGCCCCAAGCACCTTCTATCCAACAGAAGTAGGTCGACAAGGCCGTAGAAAAGTGAAAAGATTCCTTTTGCACATCATCCTCTCATGTATCTCGACATGTTGAGCGGCCTCAACCACAACAGGTTCGTGACATATTTCCACAAACTGAGCAGTGTGACGTCTCTAGAAAGACAAGCAACTCACCAAGATGTAGATTCAACAAATGTTTTTCCCTCTCCCCTGGGAACTCAACGCAATGGAGACCATTGCTTCCTGAGGGAGGATTGATCTAGGTGGATATCGGTGGCCACACACCTTTTCCAAATGGCTCAAAATGACTTTTTGCCAATTTCAACAATTTACTATTTTTAGCAGGTTTTAACTTCCGGGGCCATTTTGAGGGCCCAAATGAAGATTTTTCAATATTTAGGTTCTCAATTATAGACAAAGGCATGATTGAGATCCCAAAATTTATCTCCTCGAAAATACCTTTCCAATGAGCTATCACACGCCTAAAATGGAGATTGTATGCAAAAGTTACGACCCCACGAAGTTGATGTACTCACTTACCCAAACGGGGCCCACATGACTTTTGGCACTTCATCTCGCAGGGTTAGGTTTTTGGATGTCTAGGGTTTTTGGCATTCCTATTTATTGTAAAAATGTCTTCAGAGCTTCATTGTAATCATCTTCTTGTGAATGCGAGTAGCCGTCACATCTTTTCTGAGAGATAAGCTGCCACCATTCTAGCGAGTCTTTCACTCTGTATTTTTACAGTCTCTGTACATTTTTTCATTAATAGAAATCATTTATTATTGTATACCTATGTTTATGGTTGCATCTCTGATACATTTATGTTATATTATTGAATATCTGCGATATCTCTGTGCATTTCTTTATTATATCTCCGATCTCATTTCGTACTGAAAATAGTCCAGATCATCAATAATATTGTTACTATCCATTAATGGAGGTTGTGGTGGAGGTTCAGCAACCTTCTTTTCTCTATTCAGAATTTGAGGATTGAAACATTTCCTATAAGGAACACTAGTTTTTTTGGAAAGGTTCTAAATGCTCTAGAATTATTATATAAATTCCTTTGAGAATTTGTTGGAGGATTAGGAGGAAGAATTTTATTAGTAATTTCAAACTGAGCCATCTTACTAGCTAAATATTTAACTATTTTTTCTATTTCATCAATTATTTGATCTTGCTTATTGGTAGAATATGATTCTTCTTCTAAGTTATTTTATAAATTTTTCTTAGTTTCATGCTTCTCAAATTTGTATTTTTTTTTACCTACGGTGATTATATTTCCTTCTAAATATAAAGCATCAGTTTGCATGGAAGCTAATGCAACTGCCCTTCACTCCCTTAGTAATAAAGAAAATTTAGGGTTAAAAGAAGAAGAATATGTAAGCTTAGCTTCAAATGGGGTTGGTATTACATCTTCATGAATTTTATTATAAATTTTGTTAAATTGTATTTTAAAGTCGGAAATGGATTCATCATTCTTTTTCCTTAAAGCAACGAACTCGATAAGATAGTATTGGTGGTATCTTTTTCGACCACATTCATTTAAAAAGATTGTTTTCAATTTTTCCCAAGTCGCAATACTGTTTGGAGGTAGATTTAAAAACCAATTTCATGTGTCAACTTTGAGGCTTTGCACAAACAACGTGAGATATACATCTTCTTATGAAACTCCAAGATTATAAATAAAATATCGAAAAAAGCAATATCTTCTTCAACACTCACGTTGGCTTGACCATTGTACTTGGGTAATTATTTAAGATACTTATTAGTTAACTTATGTAATTTTTGGGGAAGAACCAAAGGATAGTAGAGGGCATTGACCCAATGTTGGACTTGAGGTGGCATAGTTACTTTCGAATAAGGTGGTGGATTATTTTCAATCTTAGTAGATTGTTTTGAAAAGAGAGGACTTACGATTGATGAAACATTTCCAAAAGGATTCAATGTAAAACAAGTATTATAAATATCCACCAAAGGAATGTTATCAACCAAAGGAGAACCAAAGTTTCCCCTCGATTGGGTTTTATATTCAAACTTATTTTCAATATATTATGTTTCTATAATTTCAATATCTTCGATCTTAGGTGAACCTAATGAAGAAGATCCTAGTTTCCGACATTTGTTTTCTTATGAAACAAGTTTCTAAGGGTCAGACATAGGGGTAGTATGTGGTGATATTTTCTAAGAACGAGTATTTCTAGAATTATTCTCCAAGTTTACATGATAAGGAGAAATTATTAAGTAAAATATTTTCAAAATAAAGCAAACATGGGATTCTACTTCACTCGCCTATTTAGTAAAATGTATGTGATTTCCCAAAAAATAAATAAAGACTTGAAAAATATATCTTTAACTATATAATGTAGCGTTGATTAAGGTTGGTTGTCATTGATGTCAACCCTTGAAGAAATCCTGGTAGCACAAATGTTTGGGTAATGGACCCAAGTTTTTTTTATGGAAAGATGACTCACTATTTTCTTGTCATGGTTGATAAGAAGTACATATGGATGAACTCCAAAGTGGTTCCCTTATAGTGAAATTCCTCATGGGAAAACACTTTGTAGATTGAGTTATCCTAGAAGTATGGTTAGAGAACCCATGCTTAATTAAGGAATAATAATATGAAGGGCAATGATTTTGTCAATGAAACTATCCTAGTTGCATAGTTTTTGCCATGCCATTTCCAATGGTATGTGGAACATCACATAACTCCTCATGGTTAGAGAGTTATGACCATATGAAGTTGGAAAACCCTCATGAGTCTTATAGAAACCCCCAAGAGTGAAAGTGTCTTGCTAAAGAAATTATTTTAAATGGAAAAGCCCTAAAATAAGGAAAGTGTAATGCTACATTAAGATATAAATAAGAGACAAATCTCACTCATTAAGGACACACTTGTACATATTGTATATATCTTTTCTTGTGTAAAGCTTATTGCAAATAATTGTAGATACATATGAAGTGGAAAACGTCTAAGGCAACATAAAGGGTTGAAGGAAAATTTTTGGGATTTACAGAAAACCCTATTTTATTAGGCGTACGAGGTTGTTTATAAATAGGGTGTGTACAGTACGAGGACTGTCTGTTTATAGGTTGCATATGTACGTGGCTTGGTTGTGTACAGGGTGAGTACATGTTGGTAAAGCCATGGAACCTTTAGGAGATGAATATGAAAAGGTTCTAGATTCTGAGATCAAGCTCCGAGGAAGGTCTAAAGTGCTCAGAAACATAATATCAATCCATTGGTTCAAAAGGTATGTATTATTTCTATGAATACTTGGATTTTGATGTATTCATGAGGAATGAAAATGGGGATTTGAGGTGTCTCCCTAAAGAGACTAGCAGATACATGGAATCTTCTGCATATGTTAGATTTATTGAAATACAGTGTTGGTATACTCATCATTGATACTTCGTGTTCAGGAACATCTTGTATTTCTTGGCATATGGCTAACGGTTTTTATGGTACATGATTGAGATCTTGTATTTTTTGATGTATTGAGAGGTTGAATATCAGAAAAGGTTTGATGACTAAGATCATGTGAGGGAAAGTATAATTGTTCATGATTTCACATGCCTATATGGCACATGACTAGAGACAAACATATTTTCCTTGAGTAAATGTTATTTATGAGAAAGCATGCACAAGGTATAGTTACAGTTTGGATATAGTGACAGGTTACAGATCTATGTGAAAGAAGTTACAGAGGGTTAGAAGTTTTCAATTGAAAGGAAACCCTAGTTCCAGAAGGCATACGCAGGATGCATAACATATAGGGCACATACATATGTGGGTTTCATAACAGATAGGGTGCATACATACACGGGATGCATCACTACAGGTCGCGTACTTATTATACTTTTTTATATACATGTTAAGTTCAGGTATAGATTAGTTATAGGGAAGTTGTAAAGATTGGATATATATCAGTGGTACAGGTTGATACAGTTGTACAATAGTATATCTCATAATGACAGGTTGATAGTGGTTCCATTATTCTACTTATACTTCAGGGCGGTTGGATGGGGCAAGGACAGGTGGTTGTATCCACCTTCTGGTTGTAGTCAGAGAACATAGGGGGTTGTAAACTCCTTCTGGTTGTAGCCAGAGAATTGGGGAGTTGGAGCTTCCCTCAGGTTGTAGCCTGAGAAACTAGGGGGTTGGAGCCTCCTTCCAATTGCAGCTAGAAAACAAAGGAAGTCGGTTCTTCCAATGATTGTAATTCTTCAATACATATAAGAAAAAACATTCTCTGTTTTTCTCCCAATTTGGGTTTCCACGTAAAGCATTGGTGTATTGTGGATGTGTGTGATTGTTCATTTATTATTTCTCATTATTGGATAATAATTATACATTGATATAACACTTGGATTGTTTTGATAAAATGGATTATAATTACGTTATTACTGATTCACCCCACCTCTGAGTAATCCAACATTTGGTATCAAAGAAGGTTCCTTCAAAAATCAGTTTAACCACTGAAAGGTAGATCATGGAGAGTACCAACTTGTATAAAAATGAAATACCACAGTTTGATGGAATTAAGTATGCTTTTTGGAGCATAAGAATGAAGATGTATATAGAGGCAGAGGTATTTCAACTTTGGTAATCAATTGTAGATGGATACATAATACCAACAGTTCCACCAACAAATGACAAAGTAGTGAAACTCAGTGAGAATAATTCCAAATCCAAAAAAGCACTTTTGAATGGTCTCAGTGATACGGTATTCACCAAAGTTGCACATTGTAAATCCGCAAAAGCGATTTGAGACAAGCTTCAAAATATTTATAAAGGAGATACAAAATTCAAAGCAGTAAAGCTTCAAACTTATAGAGGTCAGTTCAAACAACTAAAAATGAAGGAAGATGAAAATATTACAGCCTACTTTTTATGAGTTGATGAAACAGTGAATGAAATCATAGTATTGGGAGAAGAAATAGAAGAATCTGTAATTCTTCAAAAGGTACTAAGATCTCTTCCTATGAGATTCAACCCTAAGATATCAAAACTAGAAGAAACATCCGATCTAAACTCAATAAGCATGGATGAACTACATGGAATCTTCACAGCATATGAAATGAGAACTAAATAGGAAAATCCATATGTAAAATAAGCAGCGTTCAAAGAATCCAAAAGGTCAAAGCATAAGAAAAGGAAAGAAGAAGAATATAGCAGCAACAATGACATCTCGAAAGATGATGAAGAAGTGGCCAACTTTGTCAAAATACTGAACAAGGAAACCAACGATAACTATAGAGGTAAGCTTCCTTTAATTTTTTTTTTTAATTATGATGGCATGGTCATTTTTCTAACAAATGTCCTCATAAGAAAAAGAATAATGATGAAGGTTAATCAAAAGGAAAAAACACATATAAAGGCAAAATAACTACAAAGAAATTTTTCAAGAAAAGATTATGCACCAAATAATACATCTCATCATTAGATGAAGATGAAGTCACTGATAGTGAGACATGAATAGTTCTATTCATGGAAGTAAAAGACTCTGACAAAGAAGACTCCGAAGAAGAATATGAAGAAGTCGAAGAAGAAATTGAAGAGGCATAAGTTGACTATCGAAAAGAATTAATGTGTGCCATAGAAGTTATCAGAAGAGAAAAGAAGAAAAATAAGAAACTACAAGAAGAACTAGACAAGAAAAAAGACACTCGAGAACTAGAACAAATGATCACAAAATTGAAGGTTCAAATAGAAGAAGATAAAAGAGTTGAAGAATCACTCAAAGAAAAGATAGAATAAAAGGAAAAGATCATTGGAAACTTGGACGCAGAGATTGTCACACTAAGAAATGATATTCAGAAGAAAAATATGCATAATAGCTCAAAAGTTTTGGATGACATTATCAACAGTAAAAAATCTTGTCTTGACAATACGAGACTTGGATACAATCAGACGGAAAATAGATCAAGCTCCAAAATAACAGAGCAAGAAACATATCCAAAAAGCTATGCAGAAACAATCAAAGGGGATAGAAATATATGCAAGGAATATTAAAGGGATACTCTTCCACCGAGAAGAGTCATATTTCATAATCAACAACCAATAGGTAGGCCTCAAGAAGAATAATGATTCATAAGAGCACCTCCTTTCAGAAGATCCTCAACTCCCAGGTATCAAAATATTGTTTTTGGTTTATGTTATGCATGTAATAATTTTGGACATAAAGTTGTGAATTGCAGAGCTAACAATAGGGACAATAACAACTTTGAGATTCATACACAAAGGGGTTATTCAAGAAGACCTAGTGAAACACAAAGAAGAAGTTACAACATGTTTCAATATTTGATCATTGAAGTGGAATGTTACAAATGTAACAATTTTGGACATGTGGGAAAAGATTGCAGAATGACATTCCCTCCTAAAGAACCTCAACATAATAACAACAGTCACAGAAAGCAACCTCAGAAAACGACATGGATAAGAAAGAAAGATCAATATAACAATGAAGAATGCACACTCGCTCTACAAGCTAAGAAAAAGAAATGCAGTTGGTATGTTGATAGTGGGTGTTCAAAACACATGATAAGTGATAGAGACATGTTTCTTACATAACAAAAGGAAAGAGATGGATCAGTCTCCTTCGGAAATGATGATTCAGCCAAAATGATTGGAAAAGGCACAGTCTGAATTGGGAACAAGAATGAAAAGGAAGAAAATATTCTACTAGTAGAATATATGAAACATAATCCCCTAAGTGTGAGTGAAATGTGTGACCAAGGTAAAATTACGTTCGATTCACAAAATTGTGATATAAGAAAAGAAGGTTGAGGAAAATTGGTTTCTACAGCTGCAAGAACTTCAAGCAACATATATGTGTTAAGTGAAATTGGAAATGAAAAATGTTGTCTAGGAAAAGAAGATGAAAGTTGGCTATGGAACCAAAGAATGGATCACATGCATTTTTGTAACCTTATCAAAGTCAGTAAAAGGGAAGAAGTCAAATAAATTCCCTAGATCACGAAACCAACCAACACTTTATGCAAGCATTGTCAACAAGGAAAGCAAACAAAGACCAAGTTCAAATCAAAGGAATATTCAACGACAATACCACTAGAAATTGTGCATACTGATCTAGTTGGACCAACTACAACAAAGGGCTTAAAAGGTGAGAGATACTTTATGTTATTAGTTGATGATTATATAATAATGACTAGAGTTTTCTTTCTCAAGAATAAGTCATAAGCTTTTGAAAACTTCAAGATATACAAGGAAATGGTTGAAAATGAGATGGATTCAAGAATCAAATGCTTGAGATCTGATAATGGAGGAGAATTCACCTCAAAGGAATTTATGAAATACTACAACAATCATGGAAAAAAAATACAATTCTCCCTTGCTAAGAAACCTCAACAGAATGTAGTTGTTGAAAGAAAGAATATGACAATACTGGAAATGGATCAAACAATGCTAATGGATTCAAAATTGACAGACATTTTTTGGAAATAGACAGTTCATACATCAATTCACATTCAAAATAGAGAAATGCTTAGAAACAACACCGACAAAACTCCTTACGAGCTATGGAAAGGAAGACCAACAAATGTGAAGCATTTCAGAGTTTTTGGAAGCAAATCCTATATCAAAGGGGAAGATGGAAGAATGGGAAAGTTTGACTCTCATGTGGAAAAATGTCTACTTGTTGGTTAATCAATCACAAGGAAATCATACAAATGTTACAATTTAAGATTAAACAAAGTTGTGGAAAGTATCAATGTGACAATTGATGAAAAATGAAGACCATAATCAAAGGAAGCAGAAAATGAATCAATGAAACAACCCTTAGAAGAAGGAGCAGAAGATGAAAAAGAAGTATAAGAGGAAGATGAAGAGAATCTGACAGAAGCATAAGAGGAAGTTCAACAAGTGCCTCCAAAGACACCCAATGGACGAGTACAAAAGAATCATCCTTCAGAACAAATTATCGGGAACAAATATGCAGGAGTTGGGACTAGAAGAAAAATCCATTCACCAGAACAAACACACCTAACACTCTAATCTACAATTGAACCAAACTTTTTTGAAGAAGCCAACAAGGAGGAATTTTGGAAAAATGCCATGGATGAAGAATTTGATCAAATAGAGAAAAATGACACTTAGGTATTGGTTCCAATACCAAAGAGTAAGAATTGGATCAACACAAAGATGGTATTTAGGAATAAATTGAATGAATATGAACAGGTTACAAGGAACAAAGCTAGATTGGTATGTAAAGGATATACACAGGTTGAAGGAATCAAATTTGAAGATAAATTTTCCCCAGTTGCTAGAATGAAAACAATATGTTTTCTTTTAGCTAATGCATGCTCCAAAAATATTAAGGTATATCAGATGGACGTAAATCATATTTTTTAAATGGGGAACTTGAAGAAGAAGTATACATTGAATAACTAGAAGGATTGCATTTGTTAAAGAACACAAATTATGTGTGTAAATTAAAGAAGGCCTTGTATGGTCTAAAACAGGCTCCTAGAGCATGGTACTCTAGATTGGATAAGTATCTACATCAAGAAAGGTTCAAAAAAGGAAGTGCAGACAAAAACCTCTACATCAAGGTAAGCCAAGGTAATATTTTATTAATTGAAGTTTATGTTGATGACATTATTTTTGGTAGTGATGATGACAAGTTAAGCCATAAATTTGCAAAAGATATCCAAAATGAATTTGAGATGCCTTTACTTGGAGAAATATCGTTCTTTCTGGGACTTCATATACCTCAAAGAAACCAATGAATTTTTCTTTCTCAAACCAATTATATCAAGGAAATACTAAAGAGGTTTGGAATGGAAGATTGCAAACCAGTTATCACTCCCATGCAAACCAATTACAGGTTAAGCAAAGATGATGAATCGAATCCCACATATCAAAGGAAATACAGGTCAATGATTGGAATCCTACTATATGTGACAACATCCATACCAGATGTAATGCATATAGTTAGACAAGTGGCACGATTTCAAGAAGAACCAAAGCAATCACATGTATTAGCAGTGAAGAGGATTTCCATATATCTCAATGGAACGAAAGATTTTGGATTATGGTATCCAAAAGGAAAGGATCTATCACTTATTGCCTACATAGATGCAGATTGGGTAGGTTGTATTGATGACGGATGAAGCACCAATGGAGAAACATTCTACTCGGGTGTTTGTTTAGTATCATGGATAAGAAAGAAACAATCATCAATATCTTTATCTACAGTCGAGGCAGAGTATATTGCAACAACATCATATTGTACACAGGTTCTTTGGATGAAACAAACTCTGACAGATATACAGGTTGAGTATGATGAGCCCATTCCAATCTATTGTAATAATACAAGCATCTCGAAGAACCCAGTGATGCACTCCAAGATGAAATACATTCCAATCAAGTATCACTTTCTACGGGAGAAGGTTGTAGAAAAGAACATCAGAGTTCAGTATGTGGGCACAAAATAACAAGTGGTAGACATGTTTACAAAACCACTTCCATGGGAAGCCTTTGAATATCTTCGCCAAAGGATTAGTTATTTCGACTCCAAAATGAATTATTTATGAATTCTTATCTTATATGTATTAGATGTACATGAGGAAGCACCATAAGAGGACAGTTTAGTCAGGGGGAGGAGCCCCAGATGGAAAGATACCTTTTCCATTGATAACAAAGGGGGAGAGATTTATCAAATGTAGAGGACAGAGGGATGGTTCCAGGGGGAGTTGATTTATCATATGCAGAGGACATAGGAATGGTTCTAGGGGGAACATGAGTGATATTATTTTAGTATTGCATGAGAGTGTTTCCATCAATGCCAAAGAGGGAGATTGTTGATTAAGGTTGGTTGTCATTGATGTCAACCCTTGAAGAAATCCTAGTAGCACAAAGGTTTGGGTAATGGAACCAAGTTTGTTTGATGTAAAGATGACTCATTATCGTCTTCTCATGGTTGATAAGAAGTACAGATGGATGAAATCCAAAGTGGTCCCCTTATGGTGAAATCCCTCACGGGAAGAAATTTTGCAGATTGAGTTATCCTAGAAGTATTGTTAGTAAAACCATGCTTAATTGAGGAATAATGAGATGAAGGATAGTGATTTTGTCAGTAAATCTATCATATATGCATAGTGATTTTCATGCCATTTCTAATCGTATGTGGAACATCACATAACTCCTCACAGTTAGAGAGTTATGACCATGTGAAGTTGTATAACCCTCATGAGTCGTATAGAAGCCCCCAAGATTCAAAGTCTCCTGGAAAAGAAATTATTTTAAATGGAGAAGCCCTAAAATAAGGAAAGTGTAAGGCTACATGAAGATATAAATAAGAGGGAAAGCTCACTCATTAAGGACACACTTCTACATATTGTATATCTATTTTCTTGTGTAAATCTTATTGTAAATACTTGTGGATACATATGAAGTGGCGAACGTCTAAGGCAACATGTAGGGTTGACGGAGAAATTCTTGGATTTACATAAAACCCAATTTTCTAAGGCATACGTGGGATATCTATGTATAGGGTGCGTACAATACGCGGACTATCTTTGTATAGGGTACAATACGCGGGCTATCTGTGTACAAGGTGAGTACATGTTGGTAAAGCCATGGAAACTTGAGAAGACAAAGATCCAGAGGTTATAGATTTAGAGATCAAGCTCCTAGGAAGGTCTAAAGTGCTCAGATACATAAGATCCATCCATTGGTTCAAAAGGTATGTCTTATTTACATGCATAGTTGGATTTTGATGTATGCATAAGGAATGACAATGGATATTTGAGGATTCTCCCTGGAGAGACTAGTTAGTTCATGTTAAGTTCCAAATACCTGAATACAAAAGAACCAAAAAGATATAAAATATAAATATGAAAAAAGTCTTTTATTACTATCAAACCCTTGAGGTAGGGAAACACCATACAATGGATCCTATTATGGAAGGGGTCCTCTCCTGTGCACTTTCCTCTTCGAGGGGCATCCTCCTATTGAGCTACCGCTCCAAATACAATAATTCTCTTCATGTCCCCTTACATTGCTTGAACCCATTTATATAGTGCTACTATAACCTAAGAACATTCTAGAGGAGAAATGTTCTAGAAGTAGAAACTTTTAAGAAGTCCTCTTACATTTATTATATCTAACTACCCAATTATCACATCTAACTACCATAGTGGGCCTTATTTAATGATATAGTGGACCTAGTCCAACTTACATTGAATGGCCTCCACTATTATCATTATGGG
>ML800644.1:226098-239026 GCA_009831015.1 Picea engelmannii
TGTGAGTTGAAAGTGAAGAATTTTCAACCAATCTTTTAGAACTCTTATTTATTTTTCTTTCTTATTTAGAATAACCTTGAAATTTGTATTTGACTTATTTCCATTAGTTATTGATGCAACTTTTCCTTCCAATTACTTGAATTTGTTTTCTTTAATTCTATTAATTGTTTTCTCATTGCTCAATTGTTGAGATAGTTTAACAACTACATTCTATAGTTTCCTTACATTCATTGATGATCGAATCATTCTTTAGGATACAATTTCACCATTATTTTTATGCCATTCAATTAAATCAAAGTAATTATCTTGATTTAGATATACTCCCACTTAGGTAATATTATATTATGTTAATCCAGTACCTTTGATTGACTCTAGTTGCATGACTGGGAGATTGAATTGATTCATTTTTTCATCAATTGAAGTTATGAACCTTGGTCATAACTCTTGGTTGGAAGCCAAGGTATTATCCTTAGTAACTAATGATCTAGGTGGACATTAGTATAGTTTGATATGATAGATATAATTGAAGAGTTCCTCCCAATTTTTCACCCCATGATATTGAAAGAAGCATGCCAAAGATGAGTGGTACATCAGAAACGACGATGTCCATCATAATACTCTTGTTAGGGACTTGAGCTAAATTAACAACCAAATCCTTAATTAGATGAAGAAATTGTACTTTATTTGAATCATATATATATATATATATATATATGGTTTAGTAATATCAAGTCCTAAATTTTCCATGATAACCTTCGTCGTAATATTATGAGAAGCTCATCAATCCAACATACAATTATGTAAAAGCTAATTGTGAATGGTCAGAGTAATGTAGAAAGGAGCAATATTAGTATCTTATTTTTCGAGATGAGGACCTATAAATATTTTTGGTGTTTCTTCATGCACACTAATAGTGTCAGTATTCGAGATCCAAGTTTAACCCAATAGTTAACACATGTATCATCATCTGAAGGCGGAGCCGAAGGGTTATGATTTTGCTGAGATCCTGCAATGTGTGGTTCCAGCAGTGGCCCCATCGAGGCTCATGTCTCATAAAGAGGGAGGGCCGGTAGGCGTTTCCTATAGTCAAGCCACAACGAGCGGGAATGTTGCTGAGAGGTCGAAGTGGCCGACCTTTGAGCCACCGACAGAACTACGCTCGAAATTACTAGAGGAGGGTATGTTCAAGGACTGAGAAATGGATATCGACCTAGATAAAGGAGCTCTCCCCCCCACCATGTCAACTCCATGGATGCCTGGTAAGTGTATTTCAGAGGTGCCACAAGCCCCAAAATATGTGATTAAATCACCATGCATAGAAGAGCAAAAGCAATACATGATAGACTATGCCCTGGTGGGAAAGTTCGTAGGGCTCTGGCCCTCGGAGCAAGATCTAATTAAATGGATACAATACTGGTGGAAGCCAAAAGGTCACTGTGAGTTACAACTGGGATCTAAGGGGTTTTTCACAATCATCTTTCACAACCTTGAGGATCGTAACTGCATCTTCGATGGGGGGGCCTATTTCTTCAACTCGACGGGTCTCTTCTTGCGATTCTGGACAGATAATTTCAGCCTTGAAAAGGAGGACTTCACTCATGCACCTGTATGGATCAGATTATACTCCCTCCCACAAGAATCCTGGCTAGAGGAGATACTAGCTGGCATAGGCAATACCATCAACATTTATGTTAAGTCATCCGAAGCCACCAAGCAAAGGCGCTACACCTCTTATGCACAAATCTACGTGTACATGAATATAACTAAGCCACTCCCAGGATCCATCATACTGGAATATCATGACAAGGATTGGACCCAAACCATCGACTATGAACACATCCCATTTCGATGTCGTAAATGCCATGAGCATGATCATCTTTTTAGAGAGTGCCCCCTCAACACTGTTCACAAAGAAGGGATTCCAGACAGTGGAAAGGACAAGGATGCCTTCATTCAACCAACAGGGAAAATAAGACCAGGAGGAAGGAAGCAACCATCTCAAGTAAGTAAAGATCCATCAACTAGAAATAGATTTACAGCTTTACAAGACCAACCAGAAATCCCCACAAACCACATGCAACTCAATGAACCACCTCTGGCTAATGGCTCTCATGTGGCCAAACAAGGGGAGGAAAGATCCCCAATGAGTAAGGGATCATATCTCATCCCCCAAAACACGACTCGGGAATCGTAGGATCCTTTGGAGACAGAGGACGGAGATGCAGAAATGGAGTTGGAGGAGTTGGACCTAGCCAGAGTAGATTTGGAGCACCTCGAGCATGCCTATAGGCAGCATAAACTATACACCATACCCAAAGATCAATTACGAAAGGTGCATATAGTCTTCCTTAACTCCTCTACTGGATCCTCGGCAAGGGCTAGCCAAGGGCTGGGAATACAGAGTAGTCAATCAAAAAACACAAGTAAATCTGAGAAAGACAAAAAGAAAAGAGGGAGGAAATCCACCAACAAGCTTATTCAAGAAATAGGCTACTTCATGGTAAACTCAGGGAAAATCCACCTGATCTCAGAAATCTTCCCTCCTCTCCCCACCCCCCCATCATCATGAAGATCATCTCATGGAATATTAGAGTCCTCAATGGGCGTAGCAAGCAAAAATTGCTATGAGATCTAATCTTAGCGGAAAAACCTGATATAGTTCTTCTGCAGAAAACAAAATGCACCTGAGAAGATGTCGATAAACTACTCCCCTACTGTTGGAAGAAAGGGGAAGCAGTCTCAGTAGGGGCCACAGGAGTAGTAGCAGGACTGGCCATCCTCTAGAACACAAACTCAGTAATGCTAGAAAACTTCATCGCCACAAGATGGTCCGTCACAACAGACTATAGACTCATTGGTTCAAATAAGCTAGGACACTTGACTAATGTATATGGCTTGGCCAGCATAAGGGAGAAGCCAGCCTTTCTCAGGAATTTGAACTACTTATCCACTCTAAATCAACACAAGAGATGGATTATTGGAGGAGATTTCAATATCATCCGCAGCCTGGAGGAGAAGAATAGGGGATCAAGACGACTGGATCGAGAAACCAATGACTTCAATGGCCTCATAGATAACCTTCACCTTATTGAATTGGAAACTATCAATGGCACTCATACCTGGACAAATAGAAGAACTGGCACACACCAAATTGCTTGCAAACTCGACCGGTTCCTCATCTCAGATTCCCTCATGTTGGAAGGCACAAATATGGAGGCTACCATCCTGAATCTCTTGGGTTCAGACCATTGGCCTATTCATCTCTGGCTGGATATCCCAACCATGTCAGGGAAAAAACCTTTCAGATTTGAACAGTTCTGGCTCGACCACCTCGATTTCCAGGCAAACATACAGAACTGGTGGAGGGAGGCACAAGTCCCTCAAGGCTAAAAAATGTACAGATTCCAACAGAAGTTAAAGAACCTTAAACAACTTCTCAAGATGTGGAATAAGAATACCTTTGGCAACATCTTTGATTCGCAAAGGCAATTATCAGAACACATGAGCGAAATTCAAAATCAGAACATAACACAGGGGCTAACAAATGAACTAAAAGCCCAGGAAGAAACAATAAATCAACAGCTGGCGGCTAGGAAAAGACGAGAAGAGATTCTCTGGAAACAGAAGTCATGCATCCGATGCCTCAAGGAGGGGGAACTCAATACCAAATTCTTCCATAGGAAGGTCATCCACCGGTGGCACACCAACAAGATCACGAGCCTTATCTCTGCAACTGGGGAGACCCTTGATTCCCACAAAGACATGGAAGAGGCTCTGATCGGATACTATCAAGATCTCCTAACAGAACCTATCCTGGATAGACATGAGGCCACTGCTAAGGTCACTCAGCATGTGCCCTCCCTCATTACTCAGGAGAAAAAATCAGCTCTTCTCCGGCCTATTTCAATTGAGGAGGTGGATCAGGCACTCCAAGACACACCCAAATGAAAGGCCCCAGGACCTGATGGCTTCACCAACGACTTCTTCCATCATTGTTGGCCGATGATCAGGGTCAAGGTGTGGGAAATTCTAGAAGATTCCAGAGCCACAGGACAGGTCCTCCAAGCACTAAATGAAACCTTCCTTGCCCTCATACCCAAAGAGGGGTAGGCACATCACCCACAACAGTTCAGACCTATAGCTCTTTGTAATGTAATTTATAAACTCCTGACAAAGGTAATTTCTAGAAGACTCAAACCTATCTTACCGACAATTATCTCCCCGGAACAATCAGGCTACGTTGAAGGTAGACAAATCATGGATAGCGTCATCCTCGCTCAGGAAGTGATCCACTCTCTGCAGAAGACCAAAACTCTAGGTCTGCTCCTCAAATTGGATCTCTCTAAAGCCTTTGACAAGATAAGCTGGGAATACATGCGGGCAATGCTCCTCGCCTTTGGCTTTGATCAAAGTTGGGTTTCTTGGATTCTGAATCTAACCTCTTTGGTTTTCTTCTCCATTCTTGTCAACGGTGTCCCCTCTCGACCTTTTTCTCCCTCAAGAGGAATCAGGCAGGGGGATCCCCTCTCCCCCTTCCTCTTTATCATTATGGCTGAGGGTCTGGGACGCTCCATCTGGGCAACAATTGAAATAAACCTGGTGACTGGCTTACCCTTGCATGGCATCTCCCCTCCCATCTCGCATAGTCAATTTTTGGACGACTCGCTTCTAATGGGAACCCAAATAGTCCGCGAAGCCAACGCTCTACTTGCCATCCTCCAAACCTTCTCAGACACCTCGGGGCTGGACTGCAATAAGGAAAAATCCCAATTTTTTTTCTTCAATACACCGCCCCCAATTCAGGTCCACATCACTGAAATCTTAGGTTTCAACAGAAGCTCCCTTCCATCCAAATACCTTGGCATCCCCCTGATTGAAAATGCCCTTTGGAACTCCTCGTGGGAACACCTTCTTTCCTCCTTTACCAAAAGGCTCTCCTCTTGGACCTTTCGAGTTTTAAATATGCCCAGCTGTCTCGTTCTTCTCCGAGCCATCCTTCAAGCCCTTCCTATTTACTCCTTTTCAGCGCTGGCTACACCAAGATCTGTTCTCACAACCATAAAAAATCTACAGAGAAACTTCTTCTGGCAAGGCATCAACTCAGGTAGGAAAATGGCGCTGGTCAGCTGGGATAAATTATGCCGACCCAAAGACCAAGGTGGCTTAGGGATAAGGGACCCCCTCATTATGAATAAAGTTCTGAGTGCCAAAATTTGGTGGCAGTGGCTCAAGCATCCCCAGGACCTCTGGGCCAGTTTATGGAGGAAAAAATATACGCCAAACGTGGAAGAAAAGAACCTAATTTGATGGAATGGGGAAGGCCCCAGATCCCTGATATGGACAGCGGCCAGGAAAAACAAGCAGTTGGTTACCCGAAGCGCCTTTTGGGAAATCTAAAATGGGGAAACTGCTCTCTTCTGGCAGGATTCCTGGCAAAAATGGCCAGCTCTAGAAAACAATGGTTGGGAAAGAGACATCTACCCACAAGCTACTCTAGCGGGCCCGACGAGAGTTGTTGACTACTGGCAGGACAATTCCCCCAAAGACACTTGGCGCAGTTGGCACCTGGACAAAGAACACATCAATCTGGGAGCACATGTGGACCTGGCACTCTGGCACGAGGAAATGGCCAAACGAAAAATCCCCAAAATAGAAGGAGAATATATTCTTCGCTGGGGACACTTGCCAAATGGCACCTACAACATGTAGGAGGCATATCAGATCATGACTCAAGTAGACCCTCCACCCACTAAGGACGTTTGGCGCAAAATCTGGAGCCTTAAACAATGGCCAAAGGTCACCCTCTTTCTATGGATAGTCTCCCACTCTAGCATGCTTACTTGGGATAACCTCTCGAAAAGAGGTTTTTTCGGTCCTTCCATCTGCATGCTCTGTGAAGGGGCAGAAGAAACCATGAATCATTTCCTCAATTCTTGTCCTTACACCGCCCAACTCTGGGATCAAGCAACACTCATCATGCGGAAGTCGGATCGACAAAGAGAGAGTGTAATTGATACTATCATAGACTAGAGAGACCAAGCTTTCCATTTCCCCCACCTTAATCGCATTTGGCAACTTCTTCCAGGCTTCATCCTCTGGCAAACTTGGAAAGAAAGGAACAGGAGGATCTTCCGAAACCTCTCTCTCTCCTGGCAACAGTGTTGGCATCAATGTCGCTGCAACATCCTGGAGACTATCAATCTTCAACAGTGGACCGAAGATAACATGCACAACACTCCTTCCGAACTTTTAATCCTACAACAGTGTAATCCTCTTCCTTCTTGTCCTCCTCTACCCCTCTCTTCTCCCTCGGTCCCCTTTACAAGGCCCTCCTTCTAGTTCCCCCCCCCCAGCTGATTTTATAAAACTTAACTTTGATGGAGCCTCTAAAGGAAATCCAGGAGTAGCAGGCTACGTGGTAGTCTTACGCAACCACCTAGGGCACATCATTTTAATCAATGCAGGAAACCTTGGGCATTCCACAAACAACGCCGCAGAACTTCGGGGACTCATCCGTGGGTTGCAACTAGCCACTGACCACAATTTTAACAAATTAGTAGTTGAGGGGGATTCACAGATCATCATCAATCTGCTATGCAGAATTCTAAATGGAGAAAACATGGACATAATATTTCCTAGTTGGAGGCTTTCACATGGCTTACAGATGGTCACCAAGCTAATGAAACCAACTCAGGCAGTCATCCCTGCCCATGTTAGAAGAAAGGCAAATCAAATCGCAAACGAGCTAGCCAATATGGGCACTACTTGGACTGGTCCTAAACTCCTCTGCAATTCAGCTTTGGAACCTGATCACCCCATTCTCCAGCAGTGTATATGCAAAGATGGATTAGTGGACACACCCCCAGATGGGGTGTTATTGCATCCCACGTGGCACGACAAGGAGGCGAGGCATGGTTAGCAAAGCACGGAGCCACGTGAACGGCTCGTTCCTTCGCCCGCCACCCTACACAGGCACTAAATAACCATTAAACATGGTGCGGGGATCACTTAAACACTTCCCTCCTCCCCTCTATGCTCATTCCATGGTTGCGTTCTACCTGCTTCTCGCTTGTCCCCACGTGGGCCTCAATTGGCATCCCTCTTGGCAGTCTCCGTCTAAGATTTTTGAGACTTGCAGGTTCAGTATATCTTTGGTCTGGTTGTAGGCTTCCTGTCGACCCCCTTTGCACCTGACGCCCTTTAGCCAATTTACAACATGAATCATGCCTCGACCTCGAGGGCGCCCGTGCAGAGGCTCCCCATGGAAACCTCGTCGGCCCTCTGTTTCACCTCCAGCCTCGCCTTCCTGTTGTTCCTCTCCCTCCATTCATTCGGACTCAACTCCTTCTTCTCCCACTTTGGCAGCTACACAATTTGATAGCCTAGCTATCATTCCCAAGATGCCTACTTCCAACTCGAGCCACCTCCCGGAACTGCCCTTGTTCGAAACTCCGCTCGCGCCAATTCCTATCTCTGCTGGGATGATTATGGGGGAACCACCTCCAGGTAAGACTCGGAGCACCGAGAACTAGCCCTCGAACCCTTTCTCTGATACGTAGCTTCGAGAAATCATGGCAATTGTATTTGGCTTGGTCTTCGAACTCCGCCAGGGGGTGGAGGATCTCAAATTCCACTTGCTCGCAGTGGACGGAAAGATAGAAATCTTGCTCCAGATCCTTACCTCTCTGCAAGAAGATATCCCCTCGAACCTTGCTGGTGAGGCTACGACAACAGAACCCGAGGGCGCAGCTAATGACAGAAAGACCCCGGAGCAGAATTCAGCAAGAGATGAGCACAATGGAGTCAGGCCTGCGGAGGAAGAGAAGGAGATGGACATAGAATGTGAAGTGAAGTAGGACACCGAGCTAGCTGTCAGAGGGACCGAAGGAGGCATGGATGCGGTGAAGCAGTGGGATGACCAGGTGACATATGTCGAGGAGGAGCCATGGTCAGAGGTTGTCCACGACACCTAGCCAGGCTACCTGCCAAATGTCTGAGGTCTTTAGAACTTTTCCATTCTCTTTGGTGTCTTTACTTTTAGTTGATGTCCAGTTAGTTCTGAACAAGTCACTTGGTCTATCACACTTTTTATGTTTGACTCCCTTGCTGGCTGGTCTAGTTTCCCCTCTGTTGGGGTAGTCCAGTAACTATAGCTAAGTATATTCTCTGTACTCTGTATCTCTTTTTGGTCTAGGAAGGCCCTTTATATATAATACCACTAACTTACAAAAAACAAGTAGTGTTAGTATTCAAAGCTAAGTCAGAATAAAAAACCATAAGCTTTGTTACTTCATTTTTAAAACAATGTATCTTTATTACTTCATTAAAAGGAATTGGAATACATACCTTGTTAAGTTCAATGGTTAAATTGAAAGAACTAGTATTTCGAATGGGTACTTCTTTATTACATGTTTTAGAAAATGGGTTTAACTACTTCCTTTGGCTGTTTTTGTACTTTCTAGATCACCTTCTAACTTTGAGGCTGAACATAATTAGTTTTAGGTCTAAGATAATAATCATGGTGAATTTTAACTAAAATTGTTTGAGTGAAATATTGATACTATTCAGCCCATATACTTTCAATTTCTTGTTCAGACATATTAATATTTTTCATATAGTCATTTATTGAATTTTGATGATCATTTTGGGTCAAATAAATATGAGACTCTTCTACTTCTAACCAATTAATCTGAGGTAGTGCTTTTGATACCTCAAATCCTTTATCTTGTAGATTCATTTCAAAATCCTCAATCATATTGTTACTATCCATTAATGTAGGTTGTGGTGGAGGTTCAACAACCTTCTTTGCTCTATTCAAAAATTGAGGATTGAAATGTTTCCTATAAGGAACATTAGTTTTTCCGAAAGGGTTCTAAATGCTTCAGAATTATTATATAAATTTCTTTGAGGATTTGTTGGAGGATTAGGAGGAAGAAGTTTATTATTAATTTCAAACTTAGTCATCTTACTAGCTAAATATTTAACTATTTTTTCTATTTCATCAATATTTTGATCTTACTTATTAGTAGAATAAGATTCTTCTACTAAGTTATCTTCTGGATTTTTCTTACTTTCATGCTTTTCAACTTTGTATTTGTTTTTATCTGCGATGACTATATTTCCTTCTAAATATAAAGCATCGGTTTCCATGGAATCTAATGTAACTTCCATTCACTCCCTTAGTAATAAATAAAAATTAGGGTTAAATGAAGAATAATATGCAACCTTAGTTTTGGATGGTATTGGTATTACATCTTCGGGAATTTTATTATAAATTTGTTAAATTGTTTAGTAAATTTGGAAATGGATTCATCATTCTTTCTCTTAAAAAAAACAAAATTGGTAAGATAGTATTAATGGTCTCTTTTTCAACCTGAGTAATTTAAAAATATTGATTTCAATTCTTCCCAAGTCGCAATATTATTTGCACGCAGATTTCAAAACCATTGGCATGCATCGCCTTCAAGGCTTTGCACAAACAACATGATATGTACATCTTCTTCTGAAACTCCAATATTATAAATAAAATCTCGAAAAAAAACAATATGTTCTTCAACATTGAAGTTGGTTTGACCGTTGTACTTGGGTAATTATTTAAGATACTTATTAGGTAATTTATGTAATTTTTGGGGAAGCACCAAATGCTAGTAGTGGGCATTGACCCAATGTTAGAATTGAGGTGGCATAGTTACTTTCGAGTAAGGTGGTGGATTATTTTCAACATTGGTAGACTTTTTTGAAAAGAGAGGACTTAGGATTTATGAAACCTTTCCAAAAGGAGTTCAAGTAAATCAAGTATTATAACTATCCACCAAAGGAACTTTTAATTTTTTTACTGGTAGAATCAACAACTTGCAGTTCTCATACTCATGTGACACAGGGTTGATTCCCATCTCCTACCTCTATAAAATCCACCAAAGGAATATTATCGACCAAAGGAGAACCAAATTTTCCCCTACCTAGGGTTTTATATTAGAATTGATTTTCAATATATTATGTTTCTATAATTTTAGTGTCTAAGGTGAACCTAATGAAAAAGATGTTACTTTTTTATGTTTGTTTTCTTGTGAAACAAGTTTCTAAGGGTCAGACATAGGGGTAGTAAGTGGTGATATTTTCTAAGAATGATTATTTCTAGAATTATTCTCCAATTTTACTTGATAAGGTGRAGTTATTAAGTAAAATATTTTCAAAATAAAGAAAACTCGAGATTCTACTTCACTCGCCTATWTAGTTAAATGCATGTGATTTCCCAAAAATAAAATAAAGACTTGACCAATATTGCTTTAACTCTATAATGTAGTCCCTTAATAAATGAGAAACTTTAAATACTTACACAAGTCTTCATTCTCAAGATCGTTGGACCTGTGGGTTAGCTTGAGCTTGAGTGTCTTTCTCTGAAAGAATGTGCCAAAATTGCTCCAATTTTGTATGATTCTTTGCAGTTTTTATATCTAACTTGTACAACTTATTGAAGATACTTCTTTGATCATACAAAAAAAATAACATGAGGTTGTACACGATTAGGTGAAGTCATGAATATCACTTAATCAAACTCCAAGAATATAATATAGATATTTTTCTTATTATAAATTTCTATCCCGAGTAACGACGCCAAAAATATTTGTTTCCTCAAGATTGTTCTTATAAAAGAACAATTCCAGGGGACCCAACGAGGCCCTTTAAAATCCTCATCCTACTTTAGGCTCTGTTAGAAAAATCTAGGAGTTAGAGAGGGTATCCGTTGTAGAATTAGATGTGAAAGGTAGGTGAGATTTAAAGAAATAACATAATCAATCAGAATATTCAACAATATCTACGAGGTAAATGAACAAGGAAGCTTTATCCGATGAATATTGGACTAAATCAAATAAAATGAGACCTTAGTTCACTTCAAATCAGAAAGAAATAAACCAGGTTAGATCACTTCATAATTAAGAAGTGTGTTCTCAAATATAAAGTAATCACAAAAATATAAATAAGAAAATGACTAGTGCTATTACAAAAATATTTCATGAACAACATTCATATCATATACAATATTGAATACTTGTTATATAAGACTAAAAAATACCATTCATATATAATCTCAATAGAAAGACAATGCCAATCCAACCCTATATGTTAACTTGAAAACCATCATTCTAAAATGAATAAACTTCAAAGGATGATCATTTCAACCCAATGAAAAGATTCATGATGTAATCAATTGATATACGAAATAAGTAAAAAATACACATAAACAAAAGTAAAATACTAACATAACATAGATTTTGTACTGAATATTATTTCAAAATCAAGCTAGGATTCTATTAAATATCTAAAAGATAATCATTCTCATGGTGTTGAATTCTCAGAAAGAAATGTATTTCTTTCAGGAAAATGTTGACCCCTTGAGAGTCTTCAAAAAAATATTTCTATAGTTATTTTTTGTAACTGTCAAATAACTTTCTTGAAACCAACTTTTGAAATAAAAGTAAATTAAAATAGAAAATTATTTGTTTCTTTTCATATTTGGATCACCTTGACTTTTCTTAATTAGAGGTAAATGGCTAGCTGTCATCTCCTTGATGGTAATATTTTTCCCTTTGCATGTTGCTTCTCTTTGACTGGTCTCAACAACATGAGGAGTCACTTTAATGACTTCATTCTATTCGTCCATTTGAATAAAAATTTTGTGACAAAGCTTTGTCAACATAAGCTTGAATCAGAGCATTGTTTTCCATTCAACATTTGAAGGAAATGGTTGTCTCAACATATTCCCATATAAAAATTCAAGTTCCATGGATAAATAAAAAGGATTGGAAAGTTGGATAATTAACAAATCAGTGAGCATCATTAGAATAGTAAAATCATTTTTCAAAGAGTTGAGAATAGTTTTCCCAGAGAAAACTTCATTTTTACCAATGTCGAACTACATATCATCTCAACAAACAACCAACATCTGTGTATAGGATTCCTTAGACTGAATCCAAGGATCAATTGACCAAGGAGATGGTAAAACAAGTTTTTTTACCTTTATGAATTGTCTTTTAAATTTAAGTATTGTCTCATGAACTTTTTCAATATTTGTAACCAATGCTTTGAGAAACTCCCCCTTTTCTATGACATTTGTGAATTTTAATAGAACATCAATTTTTTCTATCACTCGAGAGTGTTTTAGTTCTTGATTGGAAAGAGAATTGATAAACTCAATAATCTTTTCGTCATAAGGAATCTTCTTTTCAATTTCAGATAGATGGTTGATGATATATAACTCTACAGTTTTTATGTTCATTGTTTGACACAATTGATATATTTTCAGGTGGGTCTTGAGATGCTCCATCACTTGAATAATTTGATCCCACAATATTTGACTATACTCAACTAAATTTTGTGTATGAGTGGTTTGTTCTAATGTGTCTTCCATAAGCTTACTCCAACATTTTTTTTTAATTAAAATATTTTCTTTTACCTTTTCTTTCCAATTGTTCTTCAAGTTCGGTTACATCATTTTATTTTTGCTGATTATTTTCTTGTGATATTGTGGCTGAGATTGAAACAAATATGGGTGATGTTAATAAAGAAACATGAACTTGACCTTCTTTATCCACCTCTCTAGAAACGTTCTTTGAAATACTTTCCTTTTTTAATTTCAATTCAGTGATTTCTCTATTGAGAGTGAGTTGAAAGTGAGGAATTTTCAACCAATATGTTAGAAATCTTATTCATTTTTATTTTTTTATCTAGAATAGACTTCAAATTTGTATTTGACTTATTTCAATTAGTTATTGATGCAACTTTTCCTTCCAATTCCTTGACTTTGTTTTCTTTAATTCTATTAATTTTTTTCCCATTGCTCAATTGCTGAGATAGTTTAACAATGGCATTCTATCATTTCATTACATTCATTAATGATTGAATCAATATTCAGACAACAATTTTACCA
>ML800645.1:0-26565 GCA_009831015.1 Picea engelmannii
CCCTTTTGGAGTCCCCACTCACTGTTGAAGAAGGCCGAGGTCTCACCATTAATTAATACTGCAAAAGATGCGCTCGTCACACAACTCATAATCCAAGAGCCAACAGTCGGACTAAATCCAATTTGAGCCATAATTAAACAAAGGTAGTCCCAACTAACATAGTCATACGCCTTTTTCAAATCCAATTTTAGGATCATAGCCTTCTATTTTTTTGAGTGGATGCTATGAATACATTCATGAGTCGTCCCAACCGCATCCATTATTTGTCTTCCCTTCAGAAATCCAAGCTGTTCAATGGCCAGTGCCCTAGAAAAAATCGGTCTGATTCTGATGGCAATCGCTTTAGAGATAATCTTATAACAAAGATTGCACAACGCTATGGGCCTAAAATCCCCAAATTTTTGAGGAGAGTTCTCCTTTGGTATCAAAACCATAAAAGTAGAATTTATAGCCCGCATTATATTTCCACGGCGCTTGCGGTCTTCAACCATGCTGTGTAAGTCATCACCAACTGTATCGAAAAAAAGGGTAAAAAATTCCATAGTCCAACCGTCTAGGCCTGGGCTTTTGTATTTTGCAAAATGCCGTAGAATCTCCCATATCTTCTGTTTGGTTACAGGATTCTCCAAAGGAAATTGTCTTCCTCTGTCACGAACTGTGTACACTGGCTGGTGAGATTAGCTTGTACAATCGGGTCACAAGCTCCATCCACAGAATAAAGCTGTTTAAAGAAACTAGACGCCTCAACTTTAATTTCTTCCTGACTTCTCACCGACCATCCATTTCCTGCCTCTATTTCCCAAATATGCTTCTGGTTTCTTCACGCACTAGAAAAATTGTGAAAATACCTTGTATTACGATCTCCACACTTCAACTAGATGGCACGACTTTTCTGCCTCCAATTCTCCTCTTCCTTCCTAAGAAGATCGTCGTGTTCTGTTTCCAAAGTTTTTAATAGAGTTAATACATCATTGAAACATGTTTCCTTTAAGGAAACACATCTCATGGTTTTCCATTGTTAAGAAGGATTTGAACTTTTGAAGAGTGAAGGCCCTGGACGAACAACAAACCAAGGTAACTGCATGAACAATGAAGAGAAAATGTGAGGGCAGCTAGGGTTTATCCCTAGCTGCCCGAGGTGGCCTTTATTTGGGGTCCGAGCTTCTTCCCTATGGCGGTAGATGTCTCTTCCAACGGAAAGACAATATGGGTTTTAAGGCGAGAACAATGATCAGAGGAGAACACACATCGAACAACAAACAACAAGCAGCGAGGGCGGCTAGGCCGACTGTGGTGGCCTATTTTGGGGGCCGTGCTTCGTCCCTGCGGCGATGTCTATCTCTATAGACGAAATGCGATTCGGATTTCAAGGCTAGCGACCAATGAACAGAGGAGAGAAAAAACAGGTGTGAGTCTCTACCAGGGTGAGCGGGCCCTGTGCTTCTCAAGCTATAACACCTGTTGGGCCAGCTTGACTAATGGTGACCCTTTGGTTCCGCTTTCTTCCAGGAATTTGGTGTTAGAGAGCTCACTTCCTGATGCACAGTGGTGATTATCATTGGAGTTTTGCGGTGGTGGCGGTTTTGGGGGTTTCTTGCAGTGGGTGTTATGTCTTCTCTTCTGTTTTTATTGACTCTCTTGACCTCTTTCTCTTGGCTAGAGGAGGTTTTGGGCCAGAGCTTTGAGGTCATCACTGGGGGTGTGCGGTGTTTTGGTTAATACTTTGAGGTCCTTTGGGGGCTTGCGGTGTTGGGTTAACACTTTGAGGTCCCTTGGGGGCATGCAACTTCTAGTTTATTTCTTTTCTGGTGTTTGTTGGGGATTTTTCCCTGTTTCGTATTTCTTTGTGTAGCCTGCGTGACTTTCTAGTTCTTTTGGAACTGTGGTAGTGTATGTTTATGAACATGGTCTATGGACTAGTTTTGCTATGAAACTCTGTATGGATACGAAGATGTAAAAATTATATTTTCACTAATATAATTGAGCTAATTTTCTATTGGAAAAGGAAACAGATCTCATTCTCCAACCTAACTTCTTAGAATGAACTTGTCATAGTTAATATAAAAAATTTAAAATCTTGAGTTTACTGTGAATTTTTTAATCAGAGCTAGTTGGATACGTATTGCTATTTTCCCAACTATGGTGCAGTTTTCTAGATTGGATAAAGGAAATTGCACGACATGGTTACTTTAGTTGTTTATTTCTTGGAAAAACTTCCATGTCAATGCTAATTACAAGTCATGTATTAATTTTTCTTAAAACATGGACATAATTTTTGTTCTTGTTCACTAGAACCACTTTTTTATGGAAAAAAACCTAACTATCCTAGATCATAGGCCATGGTTATTTTGATCTCAATTATTATTTATAATATTTAGAAAATATGTGTTTGTAATTTTGGAATGATGAATGAAACTATCATAAATTGTGATGCATCGCAACCAACTTACTAGACAAGTAAATCACTTTTATGGAAAAAACCTAACTATCCTAGATCACAGGCCATGGTTATTTTGATCTCAATGATTATTTATAATATTTAGAAAATATGTGTTTGTTCTTTTGGAATGATGAATAAAACTATCATAAATTGTGATCCATCGCAACCAACTTGTGGACAAGTAAATCAACATGACAATCCTAGACAAACATCATTCAAGAAGTAACTTAGCATTGTTAATAAGCATTGGAATATGTTCATTAAACACAACCAAAGAAAGTTTAGATAAAAACTCATAAATGCAAGGGAAGCTAGAAAAGGTGGCCAATAAAGACATACAAAATTAAAGGATTTGGACATTAGCAAATATATGTGGTTGAAAACAATATCAAAGATATGTAGTCATATCAATTTGTTTTTCCTTTAGATGATATATATGCTAAAAGAATGTACCCAAAAAGGCATATTGGAAATTTTCAAACACCATCACCTAAGTAGCTAGTTGTAAAGGATTGGAAAATTAGTAACTATATATGGTTTAAATAATATTAGAGATATGGAGTCTTATTGATCTATCTTTCTTTTAGATTATATATACACATAAACATTGTCCTTAGAAAGGCATATTGGAATTTGGAATCTTGCAAATATCATCACCCGAGTAGCTCGTTGTATCAAAGTTCTTTCTTCCGACATAGAAGTGGTTGATTCTATTGGGATGGACTATGTTTTTTTTTAATATGTATATCATTCACTAATCTATTGTTGTTTTATATATGATATTTACTAATCTATTGTTGTTTTATATATGATATTTACTAATCTATTGTTTTTCTATATATGAACTTCTTTGAGATATTCATCCAATATTCAGGCATAGATAGATGTTTGTGTATGTTTCTATACTATGATGCAATACTAAAGAATTACATTTTAAAATGTGGATTAAAGAGATTTTTAAATTGTGGATCAAAGAGTTAATAATATATTCTTTTTAATTTTTTCCTATTGCACCAAGAGGGATAAAAAAAAATAGAGGTATAAACTTTAATCTCCTTATATGATTAAAGTCTATTTAATCACATTGATGTTTACACCTCATGTTTTTATTATCCTTCTTAATAGTTCATAAATCCATGGTTAAGATTGATCTATGCTAGTATTTTTCCCTATTTAACCAAACTTGGCATTAAATGGATGGATGGTAAAACAAGAACACATCTCCCCTCACCTAGACTAAAGAATTCGCCTCTTGACACAATATGACAACTACTAATTTCCAACAACGTGTGTTATTTACCATATATGCTTTAAGTTTCCAAACATGCTCTTTGTTAAGGTTCTATGAATGACACTTCTTAGATTCTACTAACGTGCATTAACACTTGTTTAAAAATGTATAGATGGATATCTTTTGCCATAATGAATATGATATGTGCTTGTTTTTTTCGAATTAAATGAATTTCATCTTGACACAATATAAACAATGTCATTTTCATTGAAAATCTATTTCTTGGATTCCTTTCTTTGTACAATTAAATGTAGGTAAGAGGTTCAATTTAATCACGAATGTTTTTATTTGCACGACACATGATGTGAAATTGTAAAAGAAGACATATGGAAGAGAATACGTTAGAAGGAAAGAATATTATTCTCCATTAAATGTAAATTGCATAAATGGTCTCCTTTTGTATACATCTTAACATAGTTCCAATGAACTTGTTTTTATATCTTAAGTTTATCCAACAAGTTTAAGAAGTTCTCATCTTGTTTTATTTAACTTCTAAATTTAGATGAAGAGAAGATCATGTAACTTTTCCACTGTTGACACAAGTTCTAGTTGTAAGTGCATAAATCTTGTTATTCCAATATTCCTTGTTGTAGCAATTGCATAGAAAAGAATAATGAACCATGAAATGTTGCATACTAATGAACATGTTATTAAAAATATGCATGGAATACTGTAAGGGAATTTGATTTCTTTCTCAATTGAATAAAATGAAAGATTACATTTACAAGAAATGTTCATATAACAAGTGGATTCTAGAATATTGTAATTATGCCATTTTGCAAATTCTTGAACTATAGTTGTGTCACTGAAACTAGCTACAACATGATTGTAGGAAGGATACTTGTAGGGAATTTTTCCAAAGCATCCAACACTTCGGCCTTCACACCCATTTCTGAGGCTACCTAGCAAAGCATCTATCCTAATTTTCCTTCCCCCAAAACTCCCACAATAATGTTTTTGTAGCATAGGACTGTCAATTCCCAATGTTTAGCAAAGCCCTTCAAAAGCATATATTTATGTTTGTCACCACTACATCATAGAGCATGAATATAATATGCATCAAAATCACCTCTATGTTTTTCCAAATACCTATAAAACCATTGATTCCATATAAATTCTAGAAATTTTTTCTAACCATTCTCTCATTTTGGGCTTGGACAATAAAAAATTGTAAAATACCTTTGTCAACAACAAATTTGTTAGGCTTCCATACCATATTCGCCATCCCAAATTTGGCTCATTGTAAAGAGAAATATAGATCAATAAGTATTGGATAGTGTAGGCTATGCTACAACTTGTAATGTACTACTTGTGAAATTTTAAACTTTGTTTCAATATTTTATCATTGTTGGGCCAATGGTGCCTCTAAGTTTCTGGAATATTTCACAACTCTCATCACACTTTTAAAAATACACGTTCTTTGTAATTGCAACCTCTATAAAATTCCTTTTCCATATCTTCTTAAGTTGTAATACAACAATAGAGGAAGTTTGATATTGGAAAGGTCCCTAAATGTACTGTGCATATGATCACAACTCTCAATCCTAAGTGTCCTAATCCATTGTGATTTGACTAAATCAATGTTGTTGCACCCTAAGAACTAAAAACACTTAAATACAAGCTTCAATAAGTTTCCTAATCAAACATCATCTATCTCACATACTTAACAAATCCTCTTGTTCCTCTCCCTTATTCCCCACAAAAAAATCTCTTACACTTTCAAAAAGTAAGGAACTATTAACAAGACTTATGATGATTAGCATGTAATTTCATCAATTAACACAATAGGTATAAATATATCCCAAAATAGAACATATGACTAAGCCAACTCTTCACCCTTGAATAATATTCTACACATCATGTTCTATAGCATACTGTGTTTATAATTTCTTCCTCTAGATATAATTTCATTTTCCCATTTCTAATATTTTGACACTTACCAAATGAGAGTAGCCCTAACCCCTTTTTGTATTTGAAATATAATGCCCTCAATAATGCATGAAAATGCCATAGACTATCTTATTTGTTAAGGATAAACAAAATAAGTTGCAGTATCATATGCCCTAAATAAAACCTATATAATGTAACGTCCCCTATTGATTCAATTCTTAAATGTCCCTTTGGCCAATCTTGTATTCCAGTTTTAAGTCATTTTCTACTTTTTCTCTTATCAAGCGTTAAAAAATGTCATTTTGACTCTAAAATTTTCCAATTCAAACCAAATTTTACTTTGAATTCAAAAAATTATTTCCTAATTCTCTTATGTAGCTTGATACCCCATAGACCCAATACCCTCATGTTCATATTAAAAACAACAAAGGGTGTGTAAAATGCTTAAAAAACATTTAAAAAAAACCAATTTGGCTAATTTATCCTTGAAAACATGCATGTAGGCACTAGTATAAACCATGGTTTTGAAAAAATAAGAAACTACTTATATAATAACATATATTGCCAATAAAACCCACCTTTTCTATCTTGTTCATATTTTTCCTTCAATATATACATGCCTAGTAAAATGCCCCTTTAGCCCCTCATGTTTGTGCTTACTTAAGGGCACTCAAGGCATTTCAAATTCAATGCTCGAACAAAATAGATTATGCCAAACTAAATATTTTTACCTTGTTGACAAAATCCGAATTTTGGTTTGAAAAATTGTGATTTGACCAAATGGGCTTTTAAAAATTGCATGAGGGCCTTATATGTTTGCATGACAATGATAAATAAATGATGATTTTTTCAATTATTTCTATGGGCACTGTTAAATCCTAGGTCTTCACCTCTTCCTTCTTTTCCTCCATCAACCCATCCATCTGTCAACCCAATTATTGCTTAGTTTATTTTCAATGGTGTGTTGAGTCATTTTCATATGTTTTCATCTTCCTATTTGTTTTTCATAATTTCCTTGCTCTTTACAAGGCTAATACATGTCATGATTTGAATTGAATATGACACATCACCATGGTTATGTCACTATTGGGTTGCTAACCGGTTAACTTAGGCCTTTGATGCAAAAAGACACTGATTGCAAGAATGCTTCCATTCTTGAAAACAACAGAAAACACACTATTTTTTGAATTTTAACATTCAAAAAAATTTAAAAGTTTGAATTAAGCTGTGTTGGCAACTCACATGCATGTGCATGTCCATGAACACTTAATATAATGTGAGTTACCACCAGTTTAACCATCATTACATACTTCGTGCTAAGGATCATGCAGGTTTGTGCCTTGAACTGTTATTATTGCATGGTCGTGTGGAATAATGATTGCAGGTGGTAAAGGAACCCAAAGCAACACATACATTGGTCATCACTTCCAGTAGAAGAAACTATAATGAAATGGTGTCTCCCTGAGAGCGTTGTAAATCAAACTGAACATAGCAACAGGGGCTTGAACTGTTCGAAGCCATTCCAGAAATAAGAGACATGTTCATCATAGTAGAATGGTTTGATTTCATTTATGCTTTCAACGAGCATCACACATGAGTGGCCATGCTCTTTGCGCATAATTTCGATGGGTTTCAGACCCAAATAGGGGACACCACCATTCATATTACAGAGCATTTTATTACTGGGGCGTGTGCTCTCCCGGTCAATGGTGAGAGATGGTTCAAAAAGGAAAAATTGCCAACCAAAACCTGCAACAAATTTTTGGTGGCAGAACACCAAAACCCCGATTGGAGTTAGGGAATCTTGATTATGTGGATTAAAGAAGAATGGTGGAGAATTATCACTGCATTTCAAAGGTATATCACATTTGAAGGTCATTTCTCGATTGTTCACTATTATCACCTTCATTTCCTTATGCACTTAAATGGTGACAAGGAATTAAACCTTCCTTTCTATTTTCTTAAAATCTTAACGAAAATGTCTAAAAGGGTCAAAAATCACCCCGAATCTTCTCATAGAACTTTATATCACCAGGGTTTCATTAAAATTTCACCCTGGAAGTATTTTCTACAGTCTGTAGGGTTCCAGGAAGAGGAACATGAAGCTGATCAATAGTCATAAGAACATAGGGACGAGGGTAACCAAGCAATTAGGGTTCCTCCTGAACTTGGGTGCTCATCGAAAGTTACCCATCAAACTAAAAATAAGAAGCCTACACCTAAAAAGGGGGGAACCTAATCTAAAAAGGTCAAACCAACTACTCCACCAAAAGAGGAAATCCCTCGAAGGAAGTTAAGATCCTCTACAACAAAACAAATATAGATGGAGAGTGAAAGAGTGTATGTCGGGGATTATATAAAATAGGGAGGAGAATAAGCGATTAAAACAAGCCCACTATCACCTGAACATTCTGAATATGAGACTTCGACCACTACCACTCAACAAGATAAAAATCTCAGGAAAAAAACAAGCAGGAAGAAGAAATCCAAACAATTCAGTCCCGAGATAATTGCTGCAGAATTTGTGCCTGTAGACACCTTGATTAAGGAATCCCCTGATGCCAAACAGAGTAGAAAGAGGAAAGGGAGCCAGGTTCCTGAAATTCCCAGTAAACCTAACCGAAGAATTAGGCTCAGTTAAGGTTAAATTCCAAAGCACTGTTTAATCCATCCTTAAAAGATCAACAACCCATAGTATTTGAGGATGTGGACACTAAAGAGGACATCTCTGGATTTTCCAATATGGAGGAGATGGATATCCATACATTGAAAGGGATGACAAGGGACAAGGCAAGGAAAAAATATAGAAGGGGATACCTCAGGTATAAAGTATGTTGTTGTAAAAACAGAGTACACTGCAGATTTGGAATCAGAACACAATATAATGGACTTTGGTCCAGAGCTTGAGTAGGACTCTGATAACATAACTCCAGATGCAGAGCTATTTCCTGAGTAGGTTTCACATGATGCCAAACCATAGATCAACGGAAAAATATTGAATATACAGGAACCTGTGAGAGAGGCACTTGAAAAAATATTCGAGAAAACACCTAGATATGAAATGAGGTCAAGGAAATCAAAGTTGTCCATTGACCTCAAAAAACCTGTTACACAGGAAGAATAGGGGCTCAAGGATGGAAGCAACATAAATACATTGATCAAACCAAAGGTTGAAACTGTCAGGGAGATGGAATACAACAAGCACGTGAAAGTTCTGAAACAACAAATTCAGAGTCTACAACAACAAAAATAGGATCTTGAAATGCAACACACTAAGCTATAGAAAAAGTACCAAAAGCTGCAAAAGAGGCATCAGAAAACATGCATGTTCTTGAAAGAGATAATCTAAAAAGTCTACTGTTCTCAAAAGGGAAAGGTGTTCAGGACTTATGCTAGCTGATCCACCTGTATTCCATATTGGTCTCCAGTTTTAGTGTACCTGGGCATCCATGCACAATCAACTGCCAACTACAACTTTTGAAGGCTTTGTTATGGAATTGTTCCACTTCAATTATCAATATTACTTATAGTTTCACTTATAGAGTTTTGTTAAAGGTACTGCTCCCAATTGTAATAAGTGGTTATTTTCTTTT
The DNA here is from genome assembly GCA_009831015.1 of Picea engelmannii. Lineage (NCBI taxonomy): Eukaryota > Viridiplantae > Streptophyta > Pinopsida > Pinales > Pinaceae > Picea > Picea engelmannii. The sequence goes on from ML800645.1 coordinate 9,215, forward strand.
TGATATGAACCATATTTTTGTTAAGGTCAAATGGAAGGAAAGTCATGATCTGATACTTCAAACCAAATTCACTCAAGTCAAAGAATTGTTTACAAATTGTAATTAAGGAGTGGGATTCAAGTTGTATATAGTGGATCTAATTGTGATGTAAAGTTGAAATTTAGAGTTAGTTCCTAGATAAGTGGTTGAACCCTCTTGGGAAAGAGAAAAATAGATAGGTTTTTGAATGTAACGGGGTTCAGTTTTTGGGAGATCAAGCATCAAAATCTAGTCTAGGACTTGAAGGATAAAACTGTTAAGTTTCCTACCTTGGTGAATATAATTTTCGGTGAAAGATTGTGTTTTCTTCTCAAATATTCTGTGTATTCTTAATCTTATCTAGATGCAAATTGGAAATGTATGCAAAGTGTTGTTTCCTTTCCTTTCAGCTATTTTCTCAATGAACTGTTTATTGTCATGCAACCTGATTTCAACTATTGTTTTCAGTGAATAGTTTATTGTAATACAACCTTGTTTGGACGATTTTTGTTAAGATACATGTTTTAGATATGGAATATTATTTTAAGTATGACATTTCGTACAACAAGTAAAAAATTGTATGCTTGCTTGTATTTCCTTTGTTTTATTCTTCATATCCTTACCTTCTCACCTAAATGCATGCCACCAGCTAAGGGAAACCTTACAATGATATTGTTGAATAGTCCAACTAGACCTCTACCCTTGAAAACCTATCTACCAACTAACCAACAAACTTAATTCATAAAAAACCCATCATTCCAACACTTGAGGTGGCCTATCTCTTCCCTTTAATAGTTAGGTGCGGACCTTAGGACCAACATATTCTGGCGCTTTTGCCGAGGAACAGAGAAAAACAATATCTTTCCTTGGGAGAATGACAATGATAAGATTTGATCTTTGATGGTGAACAAAGATCAGGCACAAAATTGACTACCATATTTCACCCGACAACTCCATTGAATGCAAATCTATTAAGGAATTCTAGCTCCCAAGAAAGGATTCAGGAAATCAAATCCTGAGCATACTAAAACTTCAAAAGTAAAACTTTATCTTAATGGTGACATATCCACCCCTGATTCAAAGAGACAATTAAAGAAGAATACCATTGCTCAGAGACACTGCTTGCCATCCAAAGTCAAGGCCACAATTGAAAAAAAATACCTCTGTCCACAATAAGAAGCAACCTGAGGTTGTCATTTTTAAAAATCCCCTTGTGATTATCCCTCAGGCATATCTCGTCTCAACTTTTTCCTCATCATCCTCTCCATCAACCACACCCACAACACCTCCTCAGCCTCAAATCCTGATTGTCCCAAATATGGTTGTCAACAGGATGGAAGCCATCATTACAACCATCTATGCACCTTTGGTGTCGCCTCAAAACTTGAGTGCCTTTCCCATAGGTGAATACATGAAAAATATTCCAAGATATGATGGTGAGGGAGAGGTGAGTGCTGAAGAACATCTGGTGGAATTTTACAGTTTTGCAAGAAATTTTAACATTGAACATGCATATGTATGGATGAGGTTGTTTGTGCAGAGCCTGGATGGAGAAGTAAGGAAGTGGTTTCGTGTCCTAACTCCATATTCTATCATAGGTATTGAGGCATTGGATGAGGCTTTTCTAAAGCAATGGGGAGATATGAGAGACGACCTATACTACATAACTGAGTTTGGGGATCTAAGAAGGAAGAATGGTGAATCTGTATCAGACTTCACTAAGAGGTTCAATAAGATGTATAACATGATACCTGATGATATTAAGCCAAATAAAGCCTCAACCAAGATCACATTTGCAAATGCATTTGATGATGTCTTTTATCTTCTGTTGAGGGAGAGGAGTTCCAACACTTTGCTGTCCATGCAAGAGGAAACTATTGAGGTCGAGTCTAACATTTTAGCATCTGAAAAATTGAAAAACAAATCAGATAGGGACAAAAAGAAGTAGAGGGAAGAGCTGCCTTCTTCTTCCAACCCAACAAAATCTGACCCAAAGCTAGATGAGGTGACCAAAACCTTGAAATCCCTAACTTCAGAGATAGCTAAAATGAAATGGGAATCCAAGCTGCCAAATAGGCCATACTAGGACATTGGAAATAGAAACACAAATAAGTTTATAAGGCCTAATAATTCCCCTCAACTCATGCAGAGGGAGAGGAAAAATGCTGAAGATCAGAGAGTTGGTCCTCTTTTCCAGAACAATGAAGTTGAGGAGAAGGATGTGGAAAATGATGTTGGAGATGATTCAACTATACTATTTAATGAAACTAATCTTTATCCTAGTCACCTAACACAACAAGACTATGCAATATCCCAATTGTCAAACCAGTTTGATGATGATGTAAAGGAAGAATAAATATTTCAAATTCAACTCCAAAAGAAGTATGATTTAAGGCCTAGGCCACAGGGTCCAAAAAAAACTGCACCTATTCAGAATAAAAAATCATATCTTCCTCCCAAGCAAGGTACAAACAAAGATACATCAAACAAATATGATCAACCACAACCATCTAAACCTATTGTTCCAGAGGTAAAGGATGTGGACATATAGCCAACTTCTTTTAGCATAGATCATGAGCTAAGTAAGATAAATATCCTTGTACCTTTAACGAAGTTACTGAAAAGTGAGCCATTCAAGAACTCTATCATGAAGGTTTTGAAGCCACCCGCTTATTCTATATCATATGATGTAATCAACCTCCAGGATGAGAATCCCACTATCACTGTTGGACCACACATTTAAGATGGATCTGATGCTTCTCCACCTTTTTACATATCCTTGAATGTCCATGAAAAAATATTGCATAATTGATTAATGGACTCAGGGGCATCTCATAATGTCATGCCTAAGGTTGTTATGGAAGAGCTAGGGCTAGAAATTACCAAGCCTTACCATGAACTTTACTCCTTTGATTCCAAAAAGGTTAAATGCTTGGGATTAATTAAAGATAAGGTTGTTTCTCTGTCTCGACAACCCATGAAAAGAGTAGTTATGGATATTGTTGTAGCTGACATACCCCCCAAGTTTGGAATGCTTTTATCCAGGTCATGGGACAAGAAAGTAGGATGATCCCTGTAGATGGATCTTACATATGTAACCATTCCTGTTTTTGGAAGATAACACAAAAGGTTATACAGAGAAGTCATATTGGCATACATTGTGAGTGATCATCAGAATCCAGGTAATCATCCAATTTATGCTATTGAGGATGAAATTGGATCATCTATTTTTCATATAAATGATGATATTCCATAAATATCAGTTAGCAGATGAAAAAATAAGCCACTGTCAGACCAAGGAAATGAAGTCTGGAAGATTTATTTTGATGGATCATCTTCAAAGGAGGGTTTTGGTGCTAGCATAGTCCTCATTTTCCCTTCAAAGGAGGTGGTTACACTCTCATACAAACTAGAATTTGAAACAACTAAGAATATAACATAGTATGAGGCCTTGGTGATGGGGTTGAGAGCTGCTAAATACATGGCCATTGACAAATTGGAAGTCTTTGGTGATTCTGAACTAATTGTCAATCAAGTCAAGGGAATTTATCAAGAAAAACAACTAAGGATGAAACGTTACATAAATGAAGTATGGGACATAGTTCATAATTTCTTCCGAGAATTCAATATTTCCTTTGTCCCCAGAGATGCCAATCAAATGGAAGATTCTATATCTTTGTATGCTAGTACCTTTAGGCCTCCCATTGGTCCAAATTTCAGATATGAAGTGGAGGTTAGGCACAAGACAACTATACCATAAAATGTTAAGCACTGCAGGTTTTTAGTGATGACCTGGAGCTCAAGAGATTTTTTCAAACCATTGAGGAATTCTCAAATATCTCCATTGATTAAGAGAGTGAGGAAGATGAAATAAAAAATAAGTAGGCACCTACTTTTCTAAACAAGGTGGCTGTCCACAACATTGTAGAGCTCAAAACAAATCATATCACAAGGGGATTAATACCATTGGAGAGGTTGTTTGACACCAATTATGTCTCCAGGAATGATGTCATTCAAATTTAGGAACAAGAGGTTTTGGACTGCAATATTGGGACAACTACAAATCCCAAAGTTGTCAAAATATCCAAAGTACTGCCAAATGAGCAGAGAAATAGGTATGCTAACCTCAGGAAAAATTTTGCTAATATTTTTGCATGGTCTTATGAGGACTTGAAGACCTTTGATATTGACATCATTCAACACAAGATTCCTCCGAAGGTGAGCTCAAAGCGATTTAGGAAGAAAATTAGATAATTTAATCCTCTGCTAATGTCTATTATTGAAAAAGAATTGAAAAGAATGCTTGATGCCAAAATCATTACACCCTTAAGATATTCAGAGTGGGTGGCCAACTTGGTTCCTATCAGAAAAAAGAGTGGTGAAATACACTTGTGTGTGGACTTCAGAAACCTGAACAGGTTCTCGTTGAAAGACAACTATCCATTTCCTAAGATGGACCGTATTTTGCAAAGGGTAGTAGGTGCCCGCCAAATTTACATGTTGGATGGTTATTCTGGATATAACCAAATAGCAGTGCTTGAAGAAGACAAGGAAAAAACAACCTTCACCACCCCATGGGGCACATTCATGTATGACAAAATTCCCTTTGGCCCGATGAATGCAGGGGACACCTTTCAACGAGCCATGGACATTGCATTTGTGGTTGAAAATGACAAGTTCATGGTTATATACCTTGATGCCATCACCATCTTCTCAAAATTTGATGATGAACATCTACAACACTTGGAGCAAATCTTTCAAAAATGCAGAAGGTGTGGAATGTCTTTGAATCCAAAAATACCCCATTTTGCTATGTTAGAAAGAAATCTCCTAGGCCACATTATATCAGCAGGGGGGATAAAGATAGACTTAGAAAGGGTAGATGCCATTCATAGAATTGACATCCCTAGGAATAAGAAGGCCATCCAATCTTTTATAGGAAAAATAATTTTTTGAGGCACTTTGTGCCAAATTTTGTTGAGATCATAAGGCCTAATACTGAAAAATGATGCTGACATCAAATGGTCACATGAAGCCAAATCATCCTTCCAAAGGATTAAGCAGGCTTTGATTGAAGCCCTTGTTCTGTTTAGTCCAGATTATTCCAAAGAATTCCTGATTTTTTCTTTTGTCTCTAAGGAGACTACTGTTGCTGTATTTCTTGCAAAATAATGAAGAAGGGCATGAACATCCCATTTCCTTCTTCAAAAAAGCACTCAAGGATGTTGAACTGAAATATGACATATTGGAGAAGCATGCCTATGCATTAGTAAAAGCCTTCAAGGCCTTCAGGGTGTATGTTTTGCAATCCAACATAACAACTTACATTCCTAGAAACAATGTGAAGGAAATTCTTGTTCAACAAAACAATGAAGGAACGAGGGGCAAGTGGATAGTCAAAATTTTAGAATATGACCTGCACATAAATCCCACTAAGCTAATTAAGGGACATGGCCTTGCAAAACTGTTATTTGATTCAAACTACAAAGCATTGGAATTGCACCATACCTTTAATCAATCATATACTCCAATGATATAGGCTGGGAAGGAAACCATGCATGTACTTCACCAATTTTTTCTTTCACCCTGTTATAGAGATATTGTTTATTTCTTTCAGCATTTGGAATGTCCACCGGAATTGGAGAAATCCAAAACTAGGTCTCTTAAATTGAGGCCTGTAAAATACTGCATTTTAAATCAGATTTTATATTGGAAAGACCCTGCTGGTATTTTGATGAAATGTCTGGATGAAGATGAGTTAAAATAGGTCATAACAGATACACATAGAGGAGTTTGTGGAGGGCACCAACATTGGAAATCTACATCCCTCAAGGTTCTAAGGGCTGGATACTACTAGCTCACCATCGTTTTTGATGTGTTTTCCACGGTCAGAGCTTGTGAAGAATGTCAGAAATTTGTTGGAAAACAAAAATCGCTCTCACTACCCCTAAAAACCACTACTGCTAATGGTCCATTCCATCAATGGGGCCTAGATTTCATAGGTGAGATAAATCCACCCTCCAGTGGACAACACAAGTGGATTTTTATTGCCATTGACTACTTCACAAAGTGTATTTAAGCTGTTCCTACCCGGAATGATATTGATAAGGTGATCACAAAATTCTTGGAGACAAACACATTTTCTAGGTTTGGATGCCCTAAGAAGTTAGTAACAAAAAACTCCCAAGCATTCAAGTCCAAGGCCATGATTGAATTCTGTGGTAACTACAACATTATCCTAACACACTATACACCATATTACCCACAAGGAAATGGAATGACTAAGTCATTAAACAAGACCCTCATCAGGATCATCAAGAAGTTGCTGTTTGAAAATAAAAAATATTGGGACTCCAAGCTTAAGTATTCCTTGTGGGCCGACAAGATCATCACCAAGAAGTCATTGGAAACCTCTCCATTTCAACTAGTTTATGGGGTGGATGTTGTTTTTCCAACCCAACTTGGTCTACCAGTGTTAAAGTTTTTACACGAGGAAGTGGAGGAGCCTAATGACATCCAAAGGAGAATTTTTCAGATTATTGAAGTTCAATAAAGGAGAGAATAATTGAATGATAAGACTGAGGCATACTAGAGCAAGGTCAAGGCAACCTTTGACAGGAAAACCAAAAAGGAAAATTTTCAAGCAGGTGACCTGGTTTTGAGGAAGGATGCTAGGAGGGAGGAAAAAACCAAGCATGGTAAGTTCGATAAAATTTGGTTTGGTCCATTGAAAGTGGTCAAGGTTGTGGATAATAATACATTTACATTGCAAAATATGGATGATACTGAGATCTTTGGAGGCCCAGTTAATGGGCGCTTCCTGAAGCATTACTTTTCCTAATGGACCAAAGGTGGTTCATTCTGTACAATAGTTGCTTTCATTTACAATTTGATTTAATAGTTTATCTTGAGTAAAGACTCCATATCCCAATAAAGTCACTGGCGTGTAGCTACAGATTTCAATTTCAGTTGAAATAAGACATGTACCATGGCTGGTAAACAGAGTAGGAGTGATTGGTAGCAGGTGGGGGCATAAATAAATAACTAAGGCACATAGTTTGTTGTTCTTAGAACCTCACAAGGAAGTGCTATCCCCAGTTAGAGCCAATGTTAAATACTAGGTCTACAAATCTTCCTTCTTTTCCTCCATCAACCCATCCATCTGTCAACCCAATTTTTGCTTAGTTTTTTTTCAATGGCGTGTTGAATCATTTTGATATGTTTTCATCTTCCTATTTGTTTTTCATCATTTCCTTTCTCTTTACAAGGTTAATACATGTCATGATTTGAATTGAATAAGACAAAACATGATGGTTATTTCACTATTGGGTTGCTACCAGGTTCAATTAGGCCTTTGATGCAAAAAGACACTAATTGCAAGAATGCCTCCATTCTTGCAAACAATAGAAAACATGTTGCTTTTTGAATTTTAATGTTAAAAAAAAAATTAAAAGTTTGAATTAAGATGTGTTGGAACCTCACATGCATGTGCATGTCCCTGAGCACTCAATATCACATGGGTTACCACCAATTTAACCATCATTACATATTTCGTGCTAAGGATAATGTAGGTTTGTGCCTTGAACTATTATTATTGCATGGTCATGTGAAATAATTATTGCAGGTGGTAAATGAACTTGAAGTAATGCACACATTGGTCATCACTTCCAACAGAAGAAGGTAGAACACAATGGTGTCTCCCTGAGAGCATTGGAAATTGAACCGAACAGAGCCATAGGGCTCAAAATTTTCGAAGTCATTCCAGAAATAAGAGAGATATTCATCGGAGCAGAATGGATTGATTTCATCTGTGATTTCAATGAGCATAACACAAGAGTGGCCCTGATCTTCATGCATAATTTCGATGGGTTTTAGACCCAACTCGGGGAAACCACCATTCATTTTATGTATCATTTTATTGTTGGGGTGTGCGCTCTCCCAGTCAGTGGTGAGAGATGGTTCAAAAAGGGAAAATTGCCAACCTAAACCTGCAACAAATTTTTGGTGGCAGAACACCAAAACCATGATTTGAGTTAGGGCACCTCGATTATGTGGATTGAAGAAGAATGACGGGGAATTCTCACTGTAGTCCAAAGGTATATCACATGAGAAGTTCGTTTCTTGATTGTTCACTATTATCACCTTCATTTTCTTATGCACTTAAATGGTGACAAGGAATTAAACCTTCCTTTCTATTTTCTTAAAAGCTTAATGAAAATGTCTAAAAGGGTCTAAAATCACCCTGAATATGCTCATAGAAGTTTATATCACCAGGGTTTCATTAAAATTTTTGTTCTCTTTACTTTATATGAATTAAAAATTTCATGGAAGTATTTTCTGCAGTCTGTAGGGTTACAGGAAGAGGAACATGAAGTTGGTAAACAGTTAGAAGATAAAAGGGACGAGGGTAACCAATAAATTAGGGTTCCTCCTGAACCTGGTTTCTCATCGAAATTTACACAACAAAGTAAAAATAAGAAGACTGCACCTAAATAGGGGGGAGCCTGATCTAAACAGGCCAAATCAACTACTGCACCAAAAGAGGAAATCCATCGAAGGTAGTTAATATCCTCTACAAAAAAACAAAGAGAGATGGAGAGTGGAAAAATGTATATCGAGAATTATATCAGACATGGAGGAGGACAAGCTAGTCCACAAGCCCATTATCACCTGAACATTATGAAGATGAGCCTGTGACCAATACGATACAACAAGATAAAAATCCTAGGACAAAAACAATAAGGAAGAAGAAAGCCAAACAACTCAGTCCCAAGATAATTGTTGCAGAATTTGTTGCTGTAGATAACCTGATAAGGAATCCCATAAGGCCAAACAAGGTAGAAAGAGGAAAGGGAGCCATATCCCTGAAATTCCTAGTAAACCTAAGAAAAGAACTCGACTCACAAATAAATTGAGGTTAAATTCCAAAGCACTGTTTAATCCATCCTTAAAAGATCAATAACCCATAGTGAATGAGGATGTGGACACTAAAGAGGACATATTTGGATTTTTCAATATGGAGGAGATGGCTATCCATACATTGAAAGGGACGATAGGGTATAAGGCAAGCCAAAAATACAATGAAGAGGAGACCTCATGTATAAAGTGTGCTGCTGTAAAAACAAAGTACCCTGCAGATCTGTAATCATAAGAAAATATAATGGACTTTGGTACTAACCCTAAGTGGGACTCCGATAACACAACTCTAGATGTAAAGCTAGTTTATGATAAGGTTTCAAACGATTCCAAACCAAAGATCAAAGGAAAAATATTGAATATGCAGGAACATGTGAGAGAGGCACTTGACAAAAAACTGAGAAAGTGCCTAGATATGAAATGAGGCCAAGGACATATAAGTTGTCCATTGACCTCAAAAAACATGTTACAGAGGAAGAATAGGGGCTTGAGGATGGAAGTAAGGTAAATACATTGATCAAACTAAAGTTTGAAACTGATAGGGAGATGGATGACAACCACCAGGTGAAAGTTATGAAACAACAAATTCAGAGTCTACAATAACAAAAACAAAATCTTGAAATGAAGCACACTAAGCTAAATAAAAAGTACCAGAAGCTGCAAAAGAAGCATAAAAAAACATTGCATGTTCTTGAAAGACATAATCTAAAATGTCTACTGTTGTCAAAAGGGAAAGGAGTTCGAGACTTATTCCAGCTGATCCACCTGCATTTCAGATTGGTCTCTAGTTTTAGTGTACATGGGCATCCATGCACATTCAACTTCCAACTACAACTTTTGAAGGCTTTGTTATGGAACTGTTCCACTTCAGTTATCAATATTACTTATAGTTTCACTTATAGAGTTTTTTTAAAGGTACTTCTACCAATTTTAATAAGTGGTTATTTTATTTTTGATATGAACCACATTTTTGTTAAGGTCGAATTGAAGGCAAGTCATGAACTGATACTTCAAACCAAATTCACTCAAGTCAAAGAAATGTTTACAAATTGTAAATAAGGAGTGGGAGTCAAGTTGTATCTAGTGGATATAGTTGTGATGTAAAGTTGAACTTTAGAGTTAGATCCTATATAGGTGGTCAAACCCTCTTGGGAAAGAGATAAATAGATAGGTTTTTGAAGGTAATGGGGCTCGATTTTTGGGAGATCAAGCATCAAAATTTTGGCTAGTACTTGAAGGATATGATTGTTAAGTTTCCTACCTTGGTGAATATAATTTTTGGTGACAGATCGTGTTTTCTTCTCAAATATTTTGTGTATTCTTAATCTTATCTAGATGCAAATTGGAAATGTATGCAAAGTTTTGTTTCCTTTTCTTTCAAATATTGTCTCAATGAACTGCTTATTGTCATGCAACCTGATTTCAACTATTGTTTTTAGTGAATATTTTATTGTAATATAACCTTGTTTGGATGATTTGTGTCAAGATACATGTTTTAGATACAAAATATTATTTCAAGTTTGAAATTTCGTACACCAAGTAACAAATTGTATGCTTGATTGCATTTCCTTTGTTTTATTCTTCATATCCTTACATGCTCACCTAAATGCATGGCACCAACTAAGGGAAACCTTACAATGATATTGTTGAATAGTCCAACCATATCTCTACCCTTGAAAACCTATCTTCTAGATGACCAACAAAATTAATTCATAAAAAACCCATCATTCCAACACTTGAGGTGGCCTATCTCTTCCCTTTAGCAATCAGGTGCATACCTTAGGACGAACATGCATAATACCCACTTGTCATATTTTTATTTATTTTACTCATGTAGGAGTTCTAGGTCTAGTAAAACGATCAATTTTAACAATTTCAACCCTTTTTAGGACTTAAAAAAATGTCATTTCCATATCAAAAAAATTCATGGAAGGAACATTTAAGATTCATAGTGGAAACAAACCAAACCTATCAAGCTACATGATTTTTCTCTATGCACAAAACCCATGTGCTATATTTTCAATTTCACCCTTTCAATGTTTTATCATTTCAATCTTGGCTAAAATCATCAATCCAAGAAGGCATCATTTGACCAAGTTGACCTCTGAAAAATACCTGCAATACCCTCTAAACATGATTTTGAGTGATAATTTGGAGTGTGGAAATATAGTAGGGTATTTTATGAATGAAACCCATATGTTAGAATTTCCACTTTCTCCTTCTATTTCTTCTACCATCCCATTTTCCTTAAAATTGGCAAAATAATAGGCTAATCATTAGGCTTTAGTAAAGATTTATTTGATAGATTCTCTTTTAAAGTTGTATTGGACCTGAAATTGAGAATATGTAGCTTGATACCCCTAGGACCCAATATCCTTATCTTCATATTAAAAACAACCAAGGGTGTATAAAATGCTCTCAACAACATTTAAAAAAAACCAATGTAGCTAATTTATCCTTGAAAAAATGCACACATGTGCTAGTATAAGCCATGATTTTGAAAAATGAAGTGAATACATCTATGGTAGCATTGATTGCCAATAAAACCCACCTTTTGTATCGTTTTCATTCTTTTTCCTTCAATAGATATATGCCTATTAAAATGTCCTTTTAGTCTCTTTACATGTTTAAATTGTTATCACTTAAGGGAACTCAAGGGATTTCAAATTCAATGCTTGAACAAAATATATTATGCCAAACTAAATAATTTTGATTTGATCATCAAGATTTTCTACCATTTAATCATTCACTCAAATTTTCACTTTGGAGAAATTGTGACTTGACCAAATAGAAAGCATGATGAGAACCATGCATATGTCATTGAATTCAATTATACTTCTCATGTGTTACTGAGTGGATATAGTAAAAATATGAAATTTGAATACCCTCCAAATGGCATGAGGCCAAAGTTCAAACAAACCTAATAGATAACTAAGTTACTATTACAATTTACATGAAATGATAGTTCCATACACTGAAAAATGTAGTACTAAACAAGGATACACATCAAAACCCACCATCAATATAGGTGTTTTAATTTCAAATACATAATCTAATGCAAGTACAACCATACATCTCATGTGTTAGGGAGTAGACATAGCAACACCAAGAAAAAATATCCACAAAAACCATAATTTTCCATGTTGAAGATGGATGCTCAAGCCAAGAACAAGAGTGTAAGGAATAAACACTTAACCCTATCATAAATGTACCTAATGCTCAAAATCCCAAGTGACTAAGAAAATCCAGACTCTTTCCATGTAACTGAATCCAATGCTTTTCTTCATGTTATTTCGACAAACTTGGAAACCCCAATTTTTCCCCCAACAAACTCCTATTGCACTTCACTCACCTTGTTTCTACATTGACACTCTCAAAGAACCAAATTTTATGGTAAGAAACCACCTCTAGAACTTTCCTTGTTTCTATGTTGGTCGGATGGGAAGCCCCAATTTTCAACCACGCATGACTTGTCTCACTAATTTTATCTTTCCAAATTTGGAAACCTCAATTTTCAGTCATGCAACAACCCCTACATCATTTCCATATTGGCGTAGTTAGATACCTTGATTTTTTTCCATGCAACCACCCTTACTTAATTTAAGATTCGATAGAGTTGGAAACCCAAAGAACTATTTGTGCAATCACCTCCATAACTTACCTCTTTTTTTACTTGGTGGAATCATAAACCTTTATCTCTGGCCAAGAAACTTCTTCCAACAATTTGCATTATTTTTGTCTTCGCAGTTTTAGAAACCCCAAATTCCCTCCATGCAGCCACACTTGTAGCCTTTACGTTGCTACCCTCTTGGGAAACCTCAATTTTCTAGTAGGTAAGCATCGACAATAAATTGCCTCCGGTGATTGTCTCATTTTTTACTTGAATGGATAAATTTTTTTATATTTTTCCATGTAAGGCTTGCCTCATTTTGATCTCATCAAACATGGAAACCTTGATTTTCAAACACATTACCACATTTACCTTTTTTCTTCTTGATGGAATCACAAACACCAATTTTTGGGGAACTCAAAAACCCTAATTATCACCAACGTTTGAATCATTTATGTCTCGGTAGACATGGGAACCCAATGTAAATCTAGTTATATTTCCAGAGTTTCCATATTACTTATATTAGGATTTGATTTTGAACAATGATGCACTATATGAAAATACACAAGAAATGAGGGAACAATGCTATGAATTCTTGCAAGAGACTAGGTCGCCTCGTCAACATTTCCCTTTCATGCGTATGCTTAACTATGGAATTCTAACAAGTTGATGCATTGTTGAACATAGATTAAAACCTGATCCTGAGAATTGTTGTTGATGATGAGTCTTTCTACCCATGTTATTCACATTAGACAAATGTTATAAGCAATGTACCTCACTCATGCACATAAGAAATTCACCTCACACACTTAGTTATGGACTTAGAAACCAAATTAGACATTCGGATAGGTCTTAGGTAATGAGAACCATTCTTGGTATTACAAATCTTGAAATGGCCACTATATATCTCTTATAGGACAAATATTCCCATGTAGGGAATATGTAATGTTCTGGGACCCTATACATGGTCCATGATCTATATAGGTAAATGTTGTGTCCTAACATTTTATTTTGACCTAATACCATAACTTGGTCTATGGAAACCATCCATGAGATTCAAAACCTTTAAATGCACACAATATCCCACTCACATGCCATAGATTCCATTTACAAGGCCTATGTGGTGACCAAGGGCCCCATAGATGGATCAGAGTTCCAAAGAAAAATGTTATGGTATAAAACCTTGAATTTTGATATTAAACCACATAATTGACACCAAGAAGCATCCCATGTGTTTTGAATCTCAAAATAGTACCCATATCCCACTCACAATCATATACCATATGGTGGACCTAAAGAACCATTCCCAGTGTGCCAATCTTCAAATGTTTACCATATATCACATGTATGTTATAGATTTCCTAAAAAATCCCCACATGATAGTTAAAGGATCATGCCAAACCTCAAAATGGCTACCACATCTTTCTCACATGTAAAATATTTCTTATGTGGGGCCTATGTGGTGGATCGATGCCCCAAACATGGATAGTGAGCCCGATAGACAAATTTTATGATCTAATACAATGGGATTTAGTGCTATATCGTGCCCCTATCCTTAACAACCATCCCTAATACACCAATCCTTGAAATGGACACAACATTGAGTTTGTAAGCCAAATAATCCCCATTTAAGGCATGTGCGATGGCCCAGACACTCACATGTGGTCCATGACATGCAATGATAAATATTATGACATAATATGATAGGTTTTTTGGCCCCATACCATGGCCATATCTTAGAGAAACATCCCTAGTGTGTTAAATCTTAAAATAACCACTATATTGAAGTGAAGAGATGAATATTCCTTATCTAGGGCCTTTATGGTGGCTCGAGTCCACGCAGATGGCTTTTGAGACCCTAAAAAAAGTGTTATGGTCCAATACCTTAATTTTTAGCATGGAACCATGGCTTGATATATGGGTATATCTAGCCTCTAAGTGGAAATATAAGACCTTGTTGGCAAATGTTTATCAAGTAGCGTATGCTTGTCATTGATGGCAAGTACAACAGTGGAGATGGTAGGATAAGAAGGATAAAATCCCTTGGGGATTCATACGTGAAAGCTCAGGAGGAACAACGTTGAGGAAAATGCGCGCAACAAAGGCAAAGCTCAAGATACATGAGTTTGCAGAGGAGAAGGAAGACAAAGATCCATAGTCGTTGGATCCCATTCAAATTTCCTGAAAGGCTGACAGCTGTCAGATCTGCAGAAGCTGCGAGGGAGATAAGCCTCGGGAGCAAGAAGAGAAGTCCCGACACGAGGAGTTGTCATCGGGATATCAGCCATCGGGAGATCGAAGTTCTCAAGGTTGTGAGAACCGGGACATTGAAAGTCTTGAAATCCCGACATAATCGGGACCGTCCATTTGGAAGGACGCATGGTAGCGATCGGGCGCCACCGGGAGAAGCTCAACAGGAGGCTTCATCGGAGAATCGGGAATCGGAGTTTCACGAGTCCCGTGAACAATTGCAACAAAAACCCTGAAATCACGATGAAAGAAATCCTGATTGAACCTGAATCGTCAGATCAACATGTGATCTAGACCGTCGATCCAACTCGCGACAACAAACCACGTCATCTAGGGACACGTGGCACAACCAGGTAATGACAGGTGTCAGGCAGATTCAACACTTCAGGCACATATAAGTCATGAATCAAAGTGACATGTGGCAGTACTTAACTCGTGTCAAACCACGTGTGACGTCAGCAGAGTATCGGGGATCGGGACTTTGAAATGACAAAGTCACTTGACATCAGGAATGTCGATTTCGCGATATGCGATATCGCGATGTAATCTGAGCCGTCAGATTAAGGTTAAATCTGAACCGTTGATTCCAGTCAATGGAGAGGTGTCAGGGATGGGGACTTTGAAATTACAAAGTCACTTGACATCAGGAATGCCGATTTCACGATGAGCGATTTCATGATTTAATCGCAGCTGCTGAATAAAGATCGCATTTGGAACGTTGATTCAAGTCTGTATCGGAGTTTCATGGATTGCGAATTCGAGAGGCAAAGAACTCATTGCATCAAGAATGCCGATTTCGCGATATGCGAAATCGCAAAATGAGCTGAGCAGTCATATCAAGTGTTGATCAGGACCGTTGATCACAACCCGTATCGGAGTTTCGGGGATCACAAATTCAAAATGGAAAGAACTCAATACAACAAGAATCCCGATTTCGCGATGTGTGATATCACGATGCAATCGTGGCCGTTGAAACAAGTTCATATCTGCACCGTTGGTTCAACTCTGTGTCGGAGTTTCGTGAATCGCAATATGGAGAGACAAAAGAAACAAAGCAGAATTTGCGATATGCGAAATCGCGAAAGTGCCTTATGTATAAGGGTGTGGTCACAACCCTTGGTCATGGGAAGAGAAGGAGTCAGTCCAGATAAGATCCATATCGGAGTTTTGGGGATCGAGATTTGTAAGTGACTAAAACTATGAACGACAAGAGTGCCGAAATCGCGATATATGAAATCTCGATTGGATCTGAACCATTGGATCAAGTATTGATTGCAGGGATACTATTGCATGCACCAGTGAAACTGCCATAAACCTCTGATGGTTTCAGCCAGAGGACTAGAAGACACTTGGGAAAATGGCCAGAGAAGCTGAAGAGTGACGATGATGATCACGCAGAGCACTCGAGAGGTGGAGGAGATTGGCGCGGTTGGAGCATGCAGAGGAATGGTGAACATTGCATGCATAAGGTGCACAGAAGCTATAAATACACAGTACAGAGAAGAGTTGAGGGGTTGTTGTTGCTATTGGAGTTGGCAGTGATTGTAGCTGGTGAAGGTGATTCATGTGCGAAGAAGAAGGAGAGTACAATAGCTGAATTCAAGGGAAGAGGATCTGTGCAGTGAATGGGTATGGCGCACAGAGCTTAAAAGGCAGAAGAACAAACAACGCAAGTGATATGAGAAAAAAGGCAATGAGTCAGACAGAGCACTGAAATGGAGCAGAACAATGATAAGTTAGGTAAGCCATCGTCGAACATCATATCACTGTAATAAATTCAGTAGCAAAGATTTATATTTCAGGGTGGTTGGGAGGATCTAGGGAGGACTGGTGTCCTAAAAGGTTTAGGTGGGCGCTTGAACACAGGGAGTTGGTGCTTCCTTCTAGTTGGTGCTAGACAAACACATGGAGTTGGTGCTTCCTTCTAGTTGGTTCTAGAGAAACCAGGGAGTCAGTGCTTCCTTCTAGTTGGTGCTAGAGAAAACAGAGAGTTGGTGCTCTCAGCAAGTTGCAGGTTGCTAAACAGAGGTTGAAGCCTCATTATGAGTTGGTGCTCATAAGTATGATAATGTAAAGAATGTAATTATTATTTATCATATAAAGAAAAAGAGGTTTTTACCCTGTATGGGTTTCCTTGGAAAATATCTGTCTCTGTGCTTCTCATATATGTGACTGATGCTGAATGTGCCTGTGTTTATTTCTCTACATTATTGTGATCATCATTCAGTGTCTCTGCAAAGAGTTTTAAAAGAAGCATAATTGTTTAAGCTCAGTAACAACTAATTCACCCCCCCCCTCTCAGTTGTCCAACAATTGGTATCAGAGCTGGCCCCTTTTATCTAAGGGTAGATCCTAGAGCTTAAACATGTCAAGCCATGAAGTAAATTCAACCAATAAGGCCCCTCTATTCAATCGAACAAAATTTGCCTTCTGGAAAGTTAGAATGAGAACCTACATAATGGCTTTAGGTGCAGATGTCTGGGATGTGGTAGAGACTGGTTATGTAAAGCCAGTTGTGCTAGCTAATAAGGATGACAAACTAGAATTTAGCTTCAAT
>ML800645.1:34883-53968 GCA_009831015.1 Picea engelmannii
CAATTTTAATTGATTCAGGAGCTAGTCATAGTTATATAGATCCAAAGATGGTGAAATATTTCATTTTCCAAGAAGAAAACATGGAAAATATTTGTTGGTGCAGCTGGATACTGGAGCCAAAAGAAAAGTTAATGAGATGATTAAGTCATGCCCAATGACCATGAATGGACTGAGCACCAAGGAAGATTTGAACATCTTTCCTTTAGGTTCCTATGACTGTTTGATTGGTATGGATTGGTTGGACCAACACCATGCTATCTTAGATTGTTATAACAAATAATTTAATTGCCGGGATGAGGAAGGGAACCTAAGGACAATGTAGGGAATTCCCAGGGCAGTAGTTGTCAAAGAAATTTCAGCATTGCAGCTGAAGAAAAGTTATAGGAAAGGGTTTCAAATATTTACAGTCCATATGCAAGAAAAACCTAAGGATAAGATGCCAAATATTGAATATTATGCAGTCCTAAAGGAGTTTGAGGATGTATTTAAAGAAATACCGGGATTACCCCCTAAAAGATATATTGATTTCTCTATAAATATGATGCCTGGAGAAACTCTAATATCCAAGACCCCTTACAGGACGAGTACACTAGAATTAAAGGAGTTGCAAATGTAGCTTGAATAAATTCTAAAGAAGGGGTATATATGCCCAAGTTGTCACCTTGGGGTGCTCCAGTATTATTTGTGAAAAATAAATATGGAACATTGAGACTTTGAATTGACTTCAGGCAATTGAACAAAGTAACTTTAAAGAATAATTATCCTTTGCCAAGGATAGATGACCTCTTTGATCAGTTGAAGAATGCAAAAATAGTTTCCAATATTGATCTTAGGTTAGGTTATCATCAGGTAAGAATTAAAAATGAAGACATCAACAATACTGCTTTCAGAATAAGGTATGGTCATTATGAGTTCACAATGGTGCCATTTGGATTATCAAATGCACCAACTGTCCTCATGTGTTTAACGAATGGTATTTTTAGAGAATACTTAGATAAGCTTTTCATTGTATTTTTGGATGACATTCTTATATATTCCAAGTCGGAAGAAGAGCACGAGAAACACTTGAAGATGATATTATAAGTATTAAGGGATCATTTTATCAGAACCAAATTCATTATTTGGGGCATATCATATCCAAGGAAGGGATAAAAATGGATCTTGAAAAGATTGATTCCATTAGAGGATGGTCAACACCTAAGAATGTAACATAAGTTAGATCCTTCATGGGCCTTGCAGGATACTACATAATATTTATTGCATGATTCTCAAAAATTGCACATCCGATCACTTCCTTGCAAAATAAGGGAGTGAAGTTTCAATGGACATTGGAGTGTGAAAGGAGTTTCCAACAATTGAAGCAATTAATAACCAGTGCTCCAATACTGGGGATTGTTGATCCAACTGAAGACTTCATTGTATGCACAGATGCATGTAAATAAGGACTTAGTGGAGTCCTCAGTCAAAATGGGTATGTTGTATGTTATGAATTGAGGAAGTTGAAGGAGAATGAAAGGAATTATGCCACTCATGATTTGGAGTTGGAAGCCATAGTGCATGCCTTGAATAAGTGGAGGCACTACCTCATGGGAAAAAGGTTCGAGTTGAGTGTTATCACTCTGTAATTTTCCTAGGCTGAGGAGGCAACTCACAATGGTGACCTACAACTAACTTTAAGACTGAAATATATCCCTCCCAATCTAGAGAGGGATCTCTCTTAGACTTGATCTCTGATAGATAGATTGTTTTTGAACTGATGGATAGGTTTAGATGATTGAGGTATTTGTTTCAAGGTTTTTTTTCAAGGAGGTATGGTATCTCTTGGGATATGGAGTCAACCCCTAAAAACAAATGAAAACAATGACTGGTAGGTAGAAATTTCCAAAGAAACATAAGCTAAATGAGGTGATGAACTTTCATTTTTGAGTTTGATTTTGAAGGGTGGAAGAGGAAAATAAATATATAATAGAATCAAAGCACCATGAAAGATGAATTGTGACCTAGTTAAGAAGAGAAACATAGTTTAAATCACTTGAGTCTAAATCACCATTAGATGGATTCTAGACCCTTTAATTATCCAATTTAAACAGAATAAAAGTGAAGATGAAAGCAAGGACACAAGAAATACATACAAAGATAAGAGTGCAATCTTCATATCACCACCATTAGAATCTTTTTCATAAAAATTTAAGGACTTATGCATTTGTATTTCTTTAAGATTCAGAGAAAATTACAATAAGGATCAAAATGACTATACTTCTACCAATTCGCCCCTCTTTACATTAAAATGATCAAATATAGAATCCTATTTCCACACTAGGATAATACGAGTCAAACTACTACCGCCTACAATGGTGGATTTGGTTACATTGAAAGAGAACAACTCCTAAACAACTTTACTAAAAATAGTAAATTCGTTTTGACCATCTTTAATGCAAAACAAAAAATATATTTACAATCACAGATCTTGAGTACAATTCAAATATACTATTGTGATGAGTCACCAAGTACATTTGGAAACCACTTTGAGGCATCCCATGCATTTTTGAGCAACTCTGCCATCTTTGCATAGAAAACTGGAACTACTACTGCACAAGTGCTACCTACAACATTTGTGCAACAAACTCCTTTTTGTTGTAACTCATGTAGATGCATATGGCAGCAAGTGACTAGGGAACTATGTTTGCTTCAAAAATCATATTCCAATCATCTCCCAGTGTTCTTTCTAATCATGTGTGCCTACAACATTTGCGTCGCAAGGACTTGCTACACAAGTGCTGTGTATGACAGTTTACCAGTCAAAACAACAACTGTGCCCATAAAATGTTCTATGCTATCACCTTTGTGAGAACCTTTCTTCAATATCAAATGTATGCTTCCCACAACTTTTATGACATAAAAAAATCTTGAGATGGTCACATACCCAAAAAGAAAAAAATGTGAAACTTCTTCAATCATATCTCTACTACTTCTGCAAGTAGTTCCAACCTCCTTCTGGATTCATCATTAAATTTCATCCTTTGTTTGAGATACATGTTTTCCTTCCTTAATGTTAAGTTTTGTACCTTCAAATTTCCCACTTGCCTGAATGAGGTTGCATTTCTTTTCAATTTTGACTGAGCATTGGAAAGAGATGCACATGCATTTTCTCTGGCTGATTTGCATTCCTTAAAGTGTTTCATGATTTTGTCCTCCAACATCCTCTTTTATTCCCCGAGCTGGATGATTTGATTTTGAGCTTCCCTCAACTGATTATTTATCCATCTTATGTTCTTTTCTCCTTCTTTGGGAGAAGTAGGAGGTATTTCACTTACTTCAACCTGGCCCTGCACATTTTCACTCTTTTTCCTGGCTGAAGACTTTGTTACATGAGCTGAAGGTGTGACTGCAACTAAAATCTCAGGACTTTGTAAAACTCCCTTTCCCTTGGATGTTTCACTTTTAGGATCTGTCTTGGCCTGTGGTGTCCGTGCCTCGAAATATTTCTCTGCTAGCTTCCTCTTCAATTCTCTTCTCTCCTGGTAGAATTGAGCTATAACATGCTGATCTTACCTGAGTTGCTGTTGCATCTCCCTAACCTCTGAACCTTTCTCCCCTAACTTTACCTTCTCTTCATCCATCCCCTGAGCTGCAACTTCAACAAACTCTGTCTGCATTGTGGGTATGGGAAGCCTCCTAGCAAATGACCTTGTGAGTGGTTTACTAGGAGCCTGTGTCTCCTTGGGCTCATCAGTGAATAATAGCCTCCTACCTTTCTTCAGAACTGGATGGCTTGGTGAATATCCATCAACCTCTTTAACCTTTTATGTAGCACTTTTTCCTTTTTCACTTGAGTTATTAGAAGCTAGTATTTCAGTAGACAAGGGGGTATCTCCTTTGGGATCTAGGGAAATATTTGCTGAAGTTAAGAAGGAATCCCAATCCATATTTATCTTTCTTAGATATTCAACCACTAACAAATTCACCAAGGAGAAATGGAACAAACTTCTCTTAAGCTAATCAACCCTGGCTTGGACTTTGTCTGCCATTTTCCCTAGGATTCTATATAGTTAAAAGGGTAAGTTTAGGGGGATTTTCCATGTGAAATGCATGAGGGCACTTATGTGGTATTGATATACCCTATCAAACCTACCCTCACAAGTAAAATACCTTTGGATTACTCTCAAAAACTTCTCATAGTGTTCCAAAAGATACTCCCCGAGGATAGTGGCACCAATCTTCTTCTTTCTATAGTGAGGCTTGAGGAAATCAATATAAAACATAAGCTCCATAGGCATACCTTTAAACCATTTCTCTCCATGTATGGGAATATCTGTGGTAGCTGATATGGTCTCTTTTGATACTGGAAAGGTGACCCCTACAATGACTGTATTGACACCATTAAAGTTCAGGGAGAAATCCTCGGTGAGCTGCACGTTATACCCCTAGATTATTTCACAAAATATCATACACCCAACATGTTCAAAAGACACCCTGTATGCATGATCTGATTTTACCAAAGTCATCTCTCGAGGTTCATATCTCTGCACATTTCCTCCCTTGTATTTCTTATTTTCCTGTGATTTCATGGCTTTGTGATGTCTTCTTTGCAAAGTGAATTTCAGACTGTTCAAAGCAAATATATCATGAAACCCAGTAGGAAAAGAGAATCAAGGGATAAAATCGCATAAACAATGACTCAAAAAGGTTTTATACAGAATAATTAAGGTGATTCAAGGGATGCACAGCAAAAACAGAGTAACCGGCTTTGCGTAACGAATGATAGAAACAAGGTTTGCATAGTGAGGGAAAACTACACAGTGTCTGCATAGCGAGGATGATCGTTTGCGTAGAAGAGGGATTTGAAGCTTTCTCGGGAGACTATGGCTTATGCACAGGTCATGAATGCAATGAAAATAAACAAAAGTTGGCAAATATGCATATATGAGTGGATAAGGAGCGAATTTAAAAAAGGAAAGTACTTGCCCAAAGATGACAAGACCTCTCAAGCCAATTTAAGTAACTTTCACAAAAAATTTGAGGAGCGTGCACTTGTTTGAATCTTAGCAACAATACAAATAACATGGAGTGTAATCATTGTTCATTTTTTGACCTTATTAGGTGTGATGATGAACCATGATACCTCTTTTGAGATGATTTTCATTCCTAACCTATGACTCAACGTTTGACACACAATTTCCCATTTTGTGACATGATTTTAAACTTAGGGACACAAAGACCTTTACAAATCATTCAACATGATGGAATCTTATATCCCTTGATGGTGTATCATGAGATAGACACAACAATTTTTGACTCAACCTATGACTTAACTCTCCATTGACATGCATATTACCTTTATTTGATCAATGAATTTATGAAAAACACACTTACTATTACTAATTTAGGAATGCCTTGGTCTTCCCAAGACCAAGGCACCAAGGCATGACTATGAAAACTCTGGACAAACCTCTAACTCTAGCTATGAAAATCATGGTGCTAACATTGAGGACAAACCATCATGGTCTGAAATATTTATTCAGACAACCAACTCTAAATTCCAGACAAAGTCGGTGGTTAAAATTTTTCAGTGAATATGAATTTGATATAAAACATATCAAAGGTAAAGAGAACAAGGTGGCTGATGCACTCAACAGAAGAGTGCATGAGCTTCCTGCTACAACCATCATCATGTACCAATCAGATTTTAAGGACATAATCTTAGAGGCTGCAAAATCAGATTTGCAATACATGGAAGTAATGGCAAAATTACAACAAGGTATTTTGCAGCAGAAAAATGAAGACCACAAGATGGGAAATGATGAAATTATCAGGTACAAAAGAATAATTTATGTACCAAATTCCCAAGAATTGAAATATCTAATATTGAGGGAAATGCATAACGTACCTTATGCTGGACACCCAGGGTATTAAAAAAAATTTGCAGCTGTCAAGAGCCAATATTATTGGTCAGGCATGAAGAAAGAAGTTGCTGAGTATATTGCCAAATGTTTAGAATTCCAAAAGGTCAAGGCTGAGCATAAACACCCAGCTGGGTTGCTGCAACCATTACCCATCCCTTAGTGGAAATGGGAAGTTGTAACAATGGACTTCATCACCAAACTACCTAGAACAAGAAAACATCATGATTCTATCATGATAGTGGTGGACAAGCTTATGAAAGCTGCCCATTTCATTCCAGTGAAGCTCACTCACAAAGAAACTAACATTGCTGATATTTATATGAGGGAAATTGCTCGATTGCATGGTATACCAAAGACAATTGTGTCTGACAGAGATCCAAAATTCACATCGAATTTCTGGAAAGGATTATTTAAAGGATTTGGAACAAATTTAAATTTCAACACAACTTATCATCCAGAATTGGATGGACAAACAAAGAGGGTGAATCAAATGATTGAGGATATGTTGAGGATTATGTGATGGATAAACCATCAAAATGGGAAGACTAACTACATTTGGTAGAGTTTTCTTATAAAAATGGGTACCAAGCATCTATGAAGATGAGCCCATTTGAGGCACTTTATGGTAGAAGGTGAAACACACCTGTAAGTTGGGACAATCCATTAGATAGAGTAGTGTTTGGGCCAGATTTGCTCATGGAAATGGAAGAGAAGATGTCAAAAATAAAGCAAAATTTAAAGGTTTCCCAAGACATGCAGAAAATATATGCTGATAAGGATAGAACCCACAAGGAATTTAAAGTGGGTGATCATTTATTCTTGAAAGTGAAGGCCAACAAAAATTCCTTGAAATTGGGAAATTGTTCAAAGTTGGCAACTCATTATTGTGGGATATTTGAAATCCTGGAGAGGATTGGGCCTATGGAATATATTCTTTCATTACCTGCATCAATGTCTATTCATAATGTATTCCACGTATCATTGCTAAAAAAGTATGTACTTGATGCTAATCATGTTATTAATTGGAATGTGATTCAAGTGGAGCAAGAAGGCGCTTTTCAAGTGCATCAGGTGTGGATATTGGACTGGAAGATCAAGTAGCTCCAGAATCGAGCCATAGAGCTTGTAAAGGTCCAATGGACCATGTACGATCCCGAGGATGCGACTTGGGAGCACGAGGATGCTATGCAGGCAGAATATCCGTATCTTTTTGAAGATTTTTGAAAATCTTGGTGTTAAAGTTATATATGTATTGCATTGAGGACAATGAAAAAATAAGGGGAGGGGAATGTAATACCCCAATACCAAGCCCCAATTGAATTGTAAATATGTTTTATAGGCTGGTAGGCCAGGTGATTATAAGCTAGGAGGCTTATGTGATGATTATGCCAGAGAGCCTAGATGCTAAAGGCCAGTGAGCCTATTTTTGTATATGTAAACACTCATATCATTAATATAATACATTGATGTGTGTAGACCAACCACGATAAAAGAGTATGGGGGACTAAACTCTACTAGGAAGGGAAAGGGAGGGGATAAAAGCCTAGGAAAAGGGATAATCTTGAGGGCTTACTGCCAAAGGAATATTATAATATTATTCCTAAATATTTTGGCGAGGATAATTATTTTATCCTAAGTATCATGGGAAAGATAAGGAATCCCAAGTGGAGAGTAATGAGCCCCTTGAGAGCCATGTGTCATCAAGATCACATGCAAATAAGTGTGGCAAAAATTAGCCCGTTTCTCACTCACAGAGCCATTCACCCACGCAACCATTTGCACACTCAACCATCCTCTCCATTAGTTGACCTCTGCATCGTTCACACACCCTTGGAGTTTGCATGCACTCTTGAGCTACCTCGTACATTTCTTATTATCAACGGTAAACCGTATTCTTGCTAGGTGGCACAACACACCTGTACCTACCTGATCCTATGCTATACTTGTTTGTTATGAACATTGCCTATTCCAAACCCGAATGATGTTGTTGCTTCCATCACCTGTGCATTAGATGAACACTGTTGTTGTCTTTACCATTACTTGTAAGTGGTTGAATTAAGTGTTGGATTGCAGAGGTGGGTTGTCAGGCCTATGAATTGAAGAGGCAGGTTGTCAGGTCCATGAGAAACTCTATCCAGGTGAGAGAATTGATGGGAAAGTGATTTCCTAAGGGAACCCAACTACAACTATAGTGCTTTGAGAATTCCCATCTGACCTGTTGCTGAATCCCTGTAAGGGAAGTGGGGCAACTGAAGTACTGTTGAGAAGAGAAGGGGCACACTTCCTGAGGTGGGACATGCATGTGGGGAATGAGAGGTTGTAGGATGTTAATTTGAGTTGGCTCCTAGAACAAGATCCTTCATGATGTATGATTTATCTCAACCTATCCTAGGAATCCCTTTACCCGGGTGGAGTTTAGTCCCATCTCAGGGATGACCCACTTCTAAGATTTATGAGCATCATGGTCTAAGGATGGGAGGATCGTGGAAGCTCTGCATGCAGTTGGTGGTATTCTAAAAAATATAAGTATCAATTGTTTATTAATTTACATGCTGTGTATTTATACATGTGGTTATGTTTATGGGTTTTGCCTGTGTATGCTGCATGTATATTTTTACTGTTATTTCCGTAAGAATATGTGTGTTTGTAGAATATTTTTGTCTTCTTAAGTTATATATATATACATATGGTATTTTTGTTTTTATGGAGTTGGCATGGCCAACCTGGAAGGCCAGGTATGTTACAATGTACGAAGTTCCAGAAGAGTTTATGTGTGGCATAACCCAACAGGTCTAAGAGTGGGTGTGTTAAATTGTAACTGATCATATGGTCACTAAAATCCTAGTTTGTTGTAATTAATTGACTTTTCACTTCTTTATTCTTTATTAATTATGGGACAATGGATGGGTGTTCAAATCTTCTCTAGAATTTGATTTACAAAGAAGAATTAATGTTGTAAAACCTCACTAGTAATTCTATTGTTCATGGGGCATGTGTAAGGCCTTAAACTACCACATATTAAAAATGGAATTTTCTCTGTGGTGATTGAATGAAATCCCCTTCCGCAACCACTTGTGTGATATTTTCTAGAATAGCCTTAGGTTTCCGCCACTCTTTTAGATGAATCACATCCATTTGCTGCTGTAGGCTGTCTGTCTTCTTGGTCAATTGGGACCATGCATTTTCAAGGAGTTCAACCCATTGCACTAGCGTAATTGGAGTAATATCATCTGGTAGATGGGGGGTATCCTCCTGGAACGTAGGCCAAACTTCAACTAATTTTCCAGTTACAACATCAAGTGTTGATTCAACTTGCATGCATAAATCATATGTTTGATCTCAGTCCTATGATACTGTTGCTAAGTCCTAACACAACTGTTGCGTATACTGTGTTAGATCCTCATTGGCCTACTCTACAAAAACAATACTCTACTCGATCTAGGCAGCCGAGGAATGCATGAAATTCAACAACTGTGGGGTGGACCAGGATGAAAAATATTCACTAGTTATGGAATGATGCATTGGCACCATCATAACTAGGAGAGGTATCCAAGAGGCTTCAAGCAAGGCGTTCTTGAACAATTGGGGTAGCAATGAGACAACATCCATGTGCTCCAAACACAATTGTAATATTTCACAACATTATTGAGGGTTCTGGAGTAAGGGTTCAACCTGATCATGAATGGAACTAGTGATATGGGTAGAGTTGGTTTCTTTAGGAATGTTCATGGAAATGTGTGGAGGATCAGACAATGACTGAACTACCTCTTTTATGGATTTCTGCAACTCAAGGTTTGGGACATTCACTTGTGGAACATTTGATGAGGGAAATGGAACTAGCAACACTTCCACTGACTACACTGAAGGGATCAACTATCTCATGCTTAGCCATTTCAATATTAGTATGAATAGAGGATGACCGAGTATCTGGAAGATGGGTAGTTTACTGGGGAGTGGTGTCTTCAATAATCGAGGTAGAATGAGTTTCAGATACAATGACGAAAAGGTCATCAATGATGGTGATAATGGGGATATTGGATGACAGGGGGATATGAACATGTGTCTATGGAAGAAGTGATATGATATGGATGGCATCGGTGACAATGAGGAGAATGGCAGAAGACGATGGTGAAATAGTGTGGACTTTCTTCGACGGAATTGAAAAAACAACTTCAAAGGATTCTTAGAAATCCTTTCCTGTAAATACATCACTGCCAGGAATGGATGATAGTGATGACAGTTGTGGAATTGACTTTGGAAAAGTTTCATCATCAATATCTAAATCCGACGCAGAAGGCGAGCACTGGTACTTTGCTGCTATTGTACCGGAACTAGGAATATCTGTAGTATCTAGAGTTTCCCACTGTGAAATCAAGGGAAACTAGTAGGATATCCCTAAGGCCTTTTGAAACTTCTTCACACTAGGCCATGAGAATAATTATTTGTCCAAAGCTTCTTCATCTTAACATTAAGGCAATGAGAGAGTATGAAATTTATCGGCATCCACAACACGTGGCCAAACAAAGGTGTGATCCCTATTCATCCCAAATCAGATCTTTCTAGTGTGCATGTTGAGTATGTTTTACGGAATCCACATGCACTGAATGTAATTGATTAGGTCATTGTACCACTATAGGAAAGTGACATTGTTTAATGAGACATTGGGACCATCGGTTCTAACCTTTGAGGGATCAAACCACATAACAATTATGCTGTCTGGAGTCGATGCTAACTCCTTCCCTTGCGATGGCCACCACTTCCACATATAAAATGAAAATAAGAGATAGACAAAGATGAAATACCCCCCCTTCTCATGCATGTATGCACATGCCTGTAACAATTTATTCATAAAAAAATTGCACTATTTAAGTTGTGCTCCTTGTGCACAAAAATTAGCCATCGACAAAGAATCCAACATGCATTCTACGTTGGAATAATTCTTCATGACATTTTCCATGATAAAATAGCATGCACATTTTAATTGCTCATCATTAATTGACTCAATGAGAGATATGTGACCTCCACGCTTGGTGAAAAATGTTTCATACAGGTTGCGCTCTCCCTTCTTCTTGTTGTGCTTCCACAAACCTTGGAATCCTTTGGTGATGTCCTTTCCCTCCATAAAAAGTCCTGTCAAATGATGAATGCCATCTAAATGATTGGGATACTCTTTTTTTATCGACAATGAGTTGTTGTGCACCCGAATGACTAGGAAATCAATATAGTGCACAATTTCCCCAGTGGTGCCAAAGATTGGAATATATCGCAAGTTCATTATAGTCAAATCCTTAAATGGTAGATAAGGAATCTTCCATTGCAACTCTAATTCTCCAGAAGGTAGAGATGAATAGTCCATATATGTGTTGATCCTCATTTGGGAAACAAGTCCCCATTCGATAAATCGATGTCAACAAGTCGATCCTGCTGGAATTTCCCCTGTACATCTACTAAAATATCGAATAAAAAACATGGATATCCGCTGGAATTGCAATCTTTAGAACTACACCCCGAGAAGTTGTAGCATGACCAATGGTTGAAGACCTGCACTGATACACAAGATTAATTGGAGGATAATAATGTAGATTTGTATGAAAAATATTCTCAGTGGGCTCTAAAGCTAAGAATTTAACCAACTTCAAAGATAACGTACAATAATTGAGACAGTAGAGACCATGGGTTTATAGACCAGAGTTGAGATGGGATGTGTGACCAACACTTAAGACTAACATTAATGGGAAACTACATAGCTAACCAACATTAAGAGAAGACATGACCAATGGACTTGGTGAAATTCAATTGGTGATTTAAGAAATAAATGGCACAAATACCAATCAAATATTTGACACGTGGGAAAAAATCTGACAGGGTGGAGGTAGACAAAAAATATGCTGGTAAATTTTATATCATTAATAGATTTTACTGACATGGAAAATAAAACGAAATGAAAGTATTGACTTCATTTAACTGGCAATGTTAAAATATTTAACTGCATTTAACTGACACTAACATAACGTAAGGGATTACTAAATTCAAAAAATATTTGACATAGACTCCCCAACTAGAATGATATGACCCGTAATGGGTGAAATGAAAATGACAACTAGAATCTAGGGGTGAGTGACAATTGTACACATCACTGCTTTATTAGAAAAAAGGAAAAAAAAAACAAAACAAAACTGAAACCTACCTACTTATTCACACCCTATGACAAGAGTGTTATGGGTCCATATTTAATGTGCATAAACATAGGGTTTCAGACGTGTTCCATTCACCCATCTTAGACGAAAAACACCATCCATTTATGCTAGTCAAACAACTCTTGATTCTCGAATTTCCACAAGTATGAATGGTCCAATCGAATGCTTCTACAAATTTCCTATATATTTTTGATACTTACTGTCATAAAACAGGACTTGGTCACCTTGCACAAATGTCTTGGTTTTGATATTTTTGTCATGCAAAGATTTCTTCCTTTCTTTTTCCATAGTCTAATGAAAATCTTCTAAAAATATTTCTTCCTCTAATTCCAACAACTCTGCAACCCGTTCTGCAACAGAATCACCATTCGTCATCTCAGTGACTTGCACAATGTACAAACTTCGAGTGATGAAATCAGCTGGTACTACTTATTCTCTCCCATATACTAGTTGAAAACATGTGTACTTGTGTAACTTCTTGGTAGTGGTTCTATATTCCTGAAGAATAGCTATAACTCTCCCATCCCAATCATCCCGATTAACACAACATACTTTAGTCAACCCCTTCTCTAGAATTGTATTGAATGCTTCTACTATACCATTAGCTTGTGAATGATAAGGGATACTCTTATGATGATGGATCAAGAACTATCTAGTAAGGGTGGAAATCATTTCACTGATGAAATGAGCTCCTTGGTCATTGGTTAAAATCCCGGGACACCAAAACCAAGTAATAATGTTCTCGAAGACAAAACTTGCCATCGTATTTGCAGAATAGTCTTTAACAAGCTTAACTTTATCCCAACGAATCAGATAATCTGTTGTAGTGATGATATAGCATGCCTTTGAATGATTTTCTGAAAGATTGATAGATCCTATGAATGTTATAACTTACAACAATACTGAGAGGGGGGGGGGGTGAATCAATATTGTATCATATTTCTCAATTTTCTCCCCTTTCAAAAAATTAAAGTTTTTTAGAAGTGCTTACTTAATCATCAACACATGCATAACACAAAATAAAACACATAAAACACATTACACCCGAATTTTTACGTGGAAACCCAATGCGGGAGAAAACCACAAAACATATTTCTTTTTGTTCTTATACAAGTTCCTACTTACAATTTACAATTATTCAACTTGACAGGCACACACCTGTCGCAAATGAGGACACCAATCCTCTCAGGCACCAACCTGTCACAAACAATGAGGAAACCAATCCTCTTAGGCACCAACCTATCACAGATAATGAGGACACCAATCCTCTCATGAAACAACCTGTTGTGGATAATGAGGACACCAATCCTTAGTAATATTCAACTCACCCTAGCACCACCCTTCCACCCTTAATTCAGTTTAAAAAAAATTCTTATAAAACTGGACCTTTTCAAGACTTTTCTCTACAATTAAGAACAAATGATAAATCTATAGTTCATTTCTTTTGAACAATTACATGATCTTTTTCCCTCTCATTATCAACACTACAATCGAACAAAGTGCATCCTTATTTATAATGTTTTTTCCCAAGTTCCCCTTCCTGTATGTGGATGCATAACAATTACATTGTGGACATATTTTAACCAGATCAAAGTCCTGTCAGTTACTCTTCTGTCTAAATAAAGTATGTAGATGCATGACAGTTACATTGTGGACAAATCTTGACCATATCAAGGTCATGTTAGTTACACTTCTGTCTAAATAAAGTATGTGGATGTGTGATGGTTATATTGTGGAAAAATCTTGACCAGATCAAGATCCAGTTACAACTGGACATTCTTTGACTAAATCAAACATACCAAATCTTCCTATGAATGATCTCTAGTTCATCTCTAGCAATAGAAATTAGTCTTATCAGAGAATCTCCTCATGAATAATGAAACAAATCACATTATGGTCTATAGATAACCTACTATGCAAATATAATAAGAGCCCAAGGCTCAAGTCACAAGTCTTCATCTTGTCACACTTTCCCTCCAGTGCGCTCACCCAGTCGATCTGTTCATCCCGTCACATTCCCCTTCGTCACTTGTCACATGGGCTTCATTTTGTCACACTTCACTATGCCATTCATTACACTGGCTCAAGATGCCTTGCATATTTTCCTATGAAAAATATTCCATACAATCCATCATAGTCCACTGTGTTGCACAACTTCCACATATTCCATCGCAGTCCACTTCGTCACACTGGCGCCATCTCAATCAAAAGGTCATTGTTCATTGATGCTTGCAAGGGTTCAACTCTATTATCTTTGATTTCACTTTATACATTCATGTGGTTGTCTCTGTGCCTTCTAGTATTCCTCTGCATTTCTATTTACCTTTCACACACTTCCATTGCCTATGCACCATACTATCTTGTGCGCCATGTACACTATTTCTTTGACATCAATGACAACATATGCTCAGTAAACTCTCGCTTTGTGATTGATGGCACACACAAGAGCCTGCTTCTCTATTCTGAAAGGTGATTTCCAAAAAAATGGCCTTTATGCTAAGCTATCCCCTTTCAATGTGCACAAATATAGTCTACTACCCCTTTCAATGTGCACCACTGCAATATTCTCCCCCTTTCAATATGCACAACTTCCAGATCATGCAATATGCTCCTCTTTTCAATGTGCACAATTGCAAGCTTCTCCCCCTTTAAACGTGCAAAACTTCCAACTTAATGGCCTTTATGGTATTCTCCCCCTTGGGCAACAATTACAAGGAAGGACCTAGGGTATTCTCTTCTCCCGGCCTCTTTACGCACACATAGCCATCCTTAAACAAAATGCCATTGAGAGCCATAGAAAACTTCAACTGTGAAAATTTTGAAGTAGTGAATTTTGTTCTTTATTGAATAAGGGAAGATGAGATCACCCCAATTTTTGTCTGAGATACTCAAAGTGTTCTCTGGTTAATGTCTTGGTAAACATATATGCAATCTTATCTTTGGAAGAAACATACTCTAATTTTACCACCTGATCCTGAACCTGTTCTCTGAGAAAATAATATTTTATTGGTATATGCTTAGTCTTAGAGTGTTGAACATGATTTTTAGAGAGATTAATAACACTTATATTGTCACACATGATGGAGACAGGTTGATCACAAGGAACTTGAATATACTTAAGATTGTTTTTAATCCACAACACTTGAGTACAACATGATGCTACTGCTATATATTCAGCTTCAACAGTATAGAGAGATATGGATATTTGATTCTTGTTGAGCCAGGACACTAAACAATTGCCAAGGAAGAATGCATCTCCACTAGTGCTTTTTCTATCATCAATGCTTCCCGCCTAGTTTGCATCTGTTTAAGCTCTGAGGATGAGGTTTGTTTCTTTTATATACCACAATCCATAATCAACAATGCCTTTTAAATATCTAAATACTTTTGACCACAAACACATGAGTTTCCTTAGGATTGGCTTGAAACCTGCCTACCAAACCTACTAATTGTATGATGTCAGGCCTTGCATCCGTGAGATAGAGTAAACTTCCTATCATAGACCTATACATGGTTTGATATACTTTTGGAGCATCACCATCCTTTCCGAGTTTGCAATTGGTAGCCATGGGACTGCTTACTGGTGCGCAGTTCTCCATGCCAAAATTATTCAATAATTCCTTGAGATATTTACTTCGAGAAATGAAAATTCCCTTTTCTGATTGATGAATCTATAAGCAAGAAATAAGGATAGTTATATTAACATGGACATCTCAAACTTTTGCTGCAAACTTACTCATTAATTCAATGTTAATGCCAAAAATAATATCATCAACATACACTACAATAATTAATATATCATTACCTTCAACTTTGATATATAAGTTTCTATCAACTGTTCCTCTTTTAAATCCTTTCTAGTGAAAATACTTGTCAAGTATGTAATACCAAGCTCTTGGATCTTGTTTTAGCCCATACAGGGATTTATTTAATCGGAAGACATAATCCTTTTTATTTGTTAGCAAAAAACCTTTTAGTTTCTCCACATAAACTTCTTCCTCAAGGTCACCATTCAAAAATGCTGATTTGACATCCATCTGGTAGACTTTGAATTTTATGTAGCATGAAAAAGACAAAAACATCCTGATAGCTTCAGTTCTTGCAACAGGGGAAAATTTTTCTTCAAAGTCCACTCCTCCGACTTGAGCATACCATTTGCATACCAATTTGGCCTTGTTTCTGACTATTTGTCCATCTTCATTTAACTTGTTTCTATATACCCATTTGGTTTCAATTACATTATTGTTTTTGGGTCTTGGAATAAGATCCCAAGTCTGATTTTTTTTTTCTTTCTATTTGATCTAGATCTTCATTCATGGATTTAACCCAGTGATCATCTTGACTTGATTGCACAAAGTTTTTGGGTTCACTCATGGATAACAATGAAAAATTTGTTGCAGATCTAGATGTATTTATAAGTTTTCTTCTAGTTTGTACACCCGCTTCCTTGTTTCCAAGAATATGACTTTCTGGATGATGTTTTTGAACATATCTTCATGGCGTCTTTGGTTGTGATGTATCCATTCTCTCTTCTTCCTTAGAATCCTCTTTTTCATGATACTCTTTCATTTCATCTCCTTGTGGTTCATTTCTGATTGGTTCATCATATGAATTATCATGGTGTTGGTGTCTCTATGGATGAAGTGGTCTCTCATCTACCTTTACATCTATACTTTCAACTATTTTGTGGACTCTTTTGTTGTAGCAATTGTATCCTTTACTTTTGGAGGAGTATCCTAACACGATACATTCATCATCTCTAGAATCAAACTTACCTAAGTTGTCTTCATTTCTTTTAATGGAACATTTTCTTCCAAAAACTTTGAAGTGTTTTATTGATGTTGGTCTTCCATGCCATAAATCATAAGGGGTTTTATCACTGTTTTCTCTTATGTGCAATTTATTGAGAATGTTAACAATAGTTTGAATAAATTCTCCCCAAAAGGTTTTAGGTACTTTTGATTAATCAAGCATGGCCCTAGCCATTTATTGAACTGTTCTGTTCATCCTTTCTACTAATCCATTCCGCTGAGGGGTTCTGGAAATAACAAACCGTCTCTTGATCCCATGCTTTTCACAATAACCGTTGAATTCATCAGGTATGAATTCTCCTCCTTTATATGATCTTAGGCACTTTATTTTTAAATCCATTTCATTTTCTATCTGTGCTTTGAAGATTTTGAATTTTTCAAAAGCCTCAAATTTATGCTTCAACAATCCAACCCAAGTCATTCTGGTATAGTCATCAATCAACAAAATGAAATATATTTCACCTCAATGTGATTGTGTACTAGTAGGACCACAAAGATTTGCATGAATCAACTTAAGAGGTTAAGTGGTGGAGTGTTTTCTTTCCTTGAAGTGAACTCTTGAATGCTTTCCAAACTAACATGACTTACAAACAACATTCTCATGTTTAGAAATTTTGGGCATATCTCTCACAACATATTTTCTTCCTAGATTAACAAGATGATTAAAACTAATATGACCTAGTATTTTGTGCCAAAGCCAACTCTCATCAGTTTTAGAAATGCAACATTTTTCTTTTCCTTCTTCTAGGACATACACATTTCCTAAAGTTATGACTACCTTGACAACAATCTTCTCTATATTCTCATCCATTACTTTACAACCTTTTGAATGAAAGAGAACATTGTGTCCTTGGTCACACATTTGAATTACACTCAACAATTTATGTTTTAGACCATCTACATACAACACATTTTGTTCTTTGATTTTTCCCTTCTTATATTTATCTAGTACAACAATTCCTTTTCCTCTAATTCTAGATGGACCATTGTTTCCAAAGTTAACATTACCATCTTTTTATTCAATTAGAATTCAAACATACTCTTGTCTCCTGTCATGTTCTTGGAGAAGCCACTGTTAATATACCATCAATTTTCTTGATTTTTGGCATATAGAGCCAGTCCATACTTTTCTTTGTTTTTATTTTTCTTCCTCCAAAACTTGGTAAAATATTCTTGTCTATCTTGCTTATAGATATGTAGCATCTTGCTTCTGCATTCACTTGACCTGTTTCCAACATTATTGCATATGTGGCATTCAAGGTCATTTATTGGAGATAAGGAATTTTGATACATAACCATTCAAGGTTTATTGAATCTCATTCCTACATTTCTGTAATTTCCAAAAGTCCTCCAATTCATAGCCTTATGTCCAAATTTGCCACAAGAAAAAAAATATCCATAGAAAAATTTGGATTCCTTGCAATGAAATACTTACTTGTAGGAATTGTTCTTTGTCTGCTAGTTTGATAAGATTCAGGTACATGTTTCTTCCTTGCTTCATATTTGTTTTCATAGTTGGGTTGATCTAGTTCTGACTACTTTTTCTTATCATATTTTTATTTTTTAGGCTAACTATTGTTTCCCTTGAGAGAAATTGCATAACTTGTAGGATTCTCACTAGTTGACATGCTGGTGCTTGATTCACCTTTGAAAATTTTCAGGCTTTCCTTATATCATAGCCCTGTCTTGTCATCTCGTGATCTCTGATTGCTGAGAATGTTATCTAGGATTCTCACTACCGCAAGTTTGCTCGGAACTATGGAAGAATAACAACACCTTTAACAACACTAACTAAGAAGGATGCATTTTCATGGACTCCAGGGGCAACTAAATCTTTTGAACAACTTAAAGAGGTGATGTGTAAAGCTCCTGTCTTGACCACTCCAGACTTCACAAAAACCTTTATTGTGGAATGTGATGCCTTGGGAAATGGAATTGGTGCTGTCCTAATGCAAGAAGGAAGGCCCCTTGCTTTTGAAAGTCGACCACTCAAGGGAAAGGACTTACACAAACCCATTTATGAGAAAGAAATGATGGAAATACTACATTCTTTCCTAGTCCTCATCTCATAAGCAGTTAAAATTCCATGTAGGATTTCCATAGTCACTTTATCTAGTTCACACGTTTCTTCTATAACATAAACCTTTGCATCAAGTCTTGAGGGAAGAGATATT
>ML800645.1:58590-84326 GCA_009831015.1 Picea engelmannii
TTTCATAGTCATCCCTAGAGAATGGAAAAAATGATGGACCAATAAATGAGATGGTAGTTGCACAACTTTCCATGCCTTACAACAATACTCAATATGCTCAATTGGATTAGAGAAACCATCATTAGTCTCCAAAGTTAATATCTGACTCTTCATCTTCCGATATTCCCTGAAATGGATAAATTGTGATGGAGGAAGGAAGAGGTGTTGAATGGCACACTTGACATCATTTCAATAAGAAATATTTTCCTTATGATTATCCCACCATGTAGTAGGAGAATATATCAAAGCTATGTTAAGAGTTGAAATTGTCTATTCTTCCACAACCTTATCCCCCATATCAACGAGAAAAATGTGAATATATGAAGTCCCATCATATGTTGGACAATCACATATTTCAGCCCCAATCCACCTTACTGAATGGATAGTTTCACAACATATGGAACAATTTTCATATCGTCCTTGCTGCCAATTATTAAAATCTGCTTCAAAACCCTCATCTATAGACTGAACACTACACCAACTCACTGAGCCATATGTAGTGGTGTTAATATAATCAGTTCAGCTTCCTATAATCACATGATACAACTAATTAAGGATATATGGATCCATATTATCATCCATATGATCAATATATATTGGACCTTGATATCGATATAAATGTTGAGTAACTTTCATCGCATTGGATTCAAAAGTCATTGTTTCCTTTTTAATATCAATGATTGCATAATTTTTATAAGCCCAATCAATTCCTAATAGGGTAGTATATGAATCCTTTTCTCCCATAATTTCAATAACCTAAAAATAAAATATTGTTTTAACACCAACCAAATCTACTTATATATTCTATAACCTTCCTACTAGAAAAATGTAATACTGATTTTCCATCCTTAGCTGAATATGAGAATACACTAGCTTGGGTTTCCACATTGCTTCCCAAGTATTTTTAGGCAGAATGTTGACATCAGAGCTCAAGTCGAGCATAACATCCTTGATCTCATAGTCATACAGCTAGGAATTCAACCTAAACTCTCGTCCAATTCTCCTCTTTCTTCATTGTACCCTACTTGATTTCCTTTCTGGAAGATTAGTAGCAATGAACTCTTCTGGATTTACTTTATCTCCCAAGGCTACTTTAATTATATTCCACAACTTCTCAGTAAGATTCTCATCATATTAAATATCAAAAAAGAATTAAAACCAAATATCAATAGCTTTTTGTGACTTATCCAAAGACTCCAACCGAGGATATGACTCTCTGACTATCCTTGGTTGATGTGGGGTCAACTTGTAACTCGTTTCTGCAACTTCAGGTGTCAATAGACCAAGCATATGTCTAAATATCTCTACTGCATTTTTTAAGAATTCCTCCTGTTGTACATGATCATACTTGACATTATCTAGCATAGCCTTATGAATCTTGATTTGATGCAAATTATTTGCATCAACACCAGTCTTCACTCCTCCCCTAATAATGATATTAATATTAGACCCATTCCCTTCGACTACAATTCTTTGTTCAGATTTGATCAAATTGGCTCCTCTTTGTTTGGCATGATCTTCCCACTTAGTAATCATATCAAGGTAGTATTCAATAGCATGAGTGTTATTCCTCTGGTGTGAACACCAGGGTCTTCTTGGAATCATAAAATCTCTCGCAATATACCCTTTCTCATCACAATTGTAATAATGAACTAGTCCTCTTCTACAAGTTTGTCCACCTCTGTATCTACCTCCACCTCTGTGACCCCCTCCAAATCCTTGAGGTGCCTCATTCAACCTAAATGCAGATCGATCCAATCTATCTTGAAGTGCATCTAGAGCATGGCATTGATTAGTATTATGAGCTGGAGAACCATAGAACTCA
Source organism: Picea engelmannii (assembly GCA_009831015.1). Taxonomy (NCBI): domain Eukaryota; kingdom Viridiplantae; phylum Streptophyta; class Pinopsida; order Pinales; family Pinaceae; genus Picea; species Picea engelmannii. The sequence continues at coordinate 60,455 of ML800645.1, forward strand.
CAATACAATGCAATGGGATTAGATGTATATTTATGTAGAATGGGGAAATGTCATGAAGAATGCCCATGATTTCTACAGATTTAACAATATTCATTAGTCTGAACCCCCTATTTATTTGAAAATGCATGGTATTGGATAGGCCCATGAAATGGTGCTTTAGAAGCAACTTGTGCAACTCCTCCCGATGGTCCTATTGGTATAGGTGCCAATGGAGTACTAGAGGGCCCTGCACCTCTCAGTCTCAAACATTCGGTCACCAAGTGACCTTTATTTTAATAGATTGTACACCAAACTTGAGGTTGACCTGCTTTAGGAAGGGTCAACTCTTGAATCTTTTTAGTCAATGCAAAAATTTGACCTTGCAGTTGTGTGAGATTCACATCTTTAGGAGGTCTCATAACTCTAAGACTCCCTGTATTTCCTACCATAGCTTCATTCTTCATATCTTGCTCCAATGATTATCCTAGAGTGGATATCCTTTGACGTGTTAAATGGATGTGGGTCAATGATAGTAATACCTAAATTAACCACTCCCTTTGGTGATATTCATGAATGGGATTCACTAGTTTCCCTATTGCATATTTAAATCTTTGATTGTGTTTCCACACAGATTCACCATCTCTTTGATTTATCTCCCACAAACTGGAAAGTTCTTGCTTCTCTGACCGCGGTAACCGAAACTCTGCAATAAACCTCTATCTTACTTGAACCAGAGTGAAGGATTGACCTTGAATCCATGGTTCAATAGTATTCATATACAATTTGAGATATTTACCTCTCAAAGTGGTCTGAAACTCAACCAACTTATTCTCATTTGGAGTCCCTCACAACCTTTAGATGGATTCACATAGAAACTAGTGCTGCTCAACATCCTCATCCCCCTTTCCCCAAAACTCAAGGTATCAGGTAAGGGATCCTGCAGTTTGTGTTTCCATTGATGGATTTGTAGACCCTATTATAATGAACCCATGCTATATTGGTTATGATATGACAGTAAAACTCACCACACTTCCACTACTACTACTCAATAAACTTTCAGAATGCAAAGAACTAGGAAAAAAAATGTTGTAGAAGGATGCACTAAAGAAATTACAAAATTTGTTGATGACGCTGGGGGAATAGGTGATTCAGGGATGGTTCCTTTACCTCTAGAGCATAATTATTTGATCTAGGGGGTGTCAATTTCTTTCAATGTTACATTTACTTCATGATGCACACCATTGTATTCTAGAGTTATAGGTTCCGATTCTTCTGCAACTCCTTTTGAGGTATGGGATGAATCTTCTTCATTAGTGGTGGAATCTACCATTACTCCTTCATATACCTCCTTTGAACACTCTTAATCTTGTATGTTACCTTTGGAGCCTTCACCTCTCACACCACTTCTCTCTTTCAACCATTGACTGGCCAATCTTCCTCATATCTTCAACTTCCACAACTCTTCTAGCTTTTCTCTATCACCATCATTTGGTTCGATCTCCTTCCACAACTAATCAGTCTTCTTCATTGTTTTCTTATTTGATTTCTCCACCATTTTTCAACAATGGAATCCCTTCCTAGAGATCGTTCATCGCTTTCACTCTTCTCTTGATGCCCCCCCTCCCCCCCATATCTCAAAGAAAATTTCTCGTTATCCTACCTCATGAATCCTCCCAAAAATCACCTTCCCCTGAGCGTAGCTGTTTACGCTGACATCTCACCTGAAGGAACATGAAAAAATCCTTCTTATACCAAGAGGAGCTTGATCCAAAAATGTATTTCCTGCAACATTCTTCCTCTGTCTCCTTCTTTGAATACAAATTCAGCTTTTGAGAAGTCTTGGTTTTCTGCAGTGAACTTGATAATATACACTTCTAGAGTATTATGCACCTAGAAGTCTACAATTCATGATATATGGTGATCTAGCTGATGAAGAGCTGCTAAATTCTCATTATTATAGTTATGGATCTTCTTAATCCTATCTTTGTATTCTGGGGCTTCTTACAATAGATCCAACCACTGAAAAAAATCTTAATGGAATTTAACACAAAAGATCTCGTATTGGTCACTAGTAGGCTCCGAATAGAAAACAATATCTTTCACAGTTCTAAAAATATTTAGCCGCAACTGGCCTCCTATCTGATGAACGCATCAAACTTCCTTTCCCACCAATTTTCAACATCATACTAATACATTTGATGAGGAATCCTCTAAATATCAATCCTAGCAACGAAACCATTTGTTGGCACAAAATAGAGACCAAGGTTCTTGGTAGATACCAACAAAAATATTCCATTGTAGTATAGGAACAATGGAATTTTGAATCTTTTGTAAGGGAAGTAGGTCTCACCTGAAGTGTAACCGAGACTTGTATTATTAAGGGAGTTATAAAGAATACAACAATAGATCTATTTCTACAATACTCAGTTCCATAGATTAACCATTAAAATTAGGTTGCGACAACATTCAAATAAGAACGATAAAGGAATAAAGCATACATAACAAAAATATAGATCCATTCATAACATAACATATAACCATAAAACAAATTTTGAGGCCTTGAATCACATCATTTTATTAGCTGCAACAACACAAAATACTTCATACATTTTGGATCTGATAGATCACACCTCAAAACACATCGATCTTCAATACATTATCCCACTGGATGAGATCCAACTCTTACATCTTCATATAATAATATTATGATATTCGTTATAGGCTCAAGATGAAATACAACACTAGCGACAACAACAACGATGACAATAACATCGACAACAACCCTTTCTCATCATATTTTCGTTTTATTTATGCTTGTGCGCCCTTGACAAAGTCGATTGACTAAATCAAATCCGCTTTTGTCCACGCCCGATATTCCTTGTATCCACCTGCAATATTGTATTTTCTACCGATTTCAAAACTTCTAAAAGTTGCGCGGTGCATTTGAATTCATCCACTACTTTCTTATCCTTATCTCTTCATAAAAATTGAAGGGCCCAACATTTAACTTGTAAACAAAGTCTTTCTTTCCCTTCACTGCAAATCCTTTTGGCTGCTTCATGTAGATTCCTTATTCTATATCCCCATGTAGGAATGTTTTCTTCACACCCATCCGTTGTACTTCAAAATAAAAAATAGTTGCAACATATAAAATAAATCTAATAGAAGTTAACTTGGCAATATGAGAAAAAATTTCACCAAAGTCAATTCCCTCTATCCGAGAATAACCTTTTTCTACTGTTGGCATGCAGTGGGAAGACCTGGGGTTAATCATTAATAAACCAAAAAACCCCTTAGACACCAGCCCTTTCAGGATCACCTGAAATCAAGTGAATTCTCACTCGAGGAATCTACAAGGGCTATGAGAACTAATTTTCTGCAGTGATGAGGGGAAGTGAGGCATTCAACATAACCATACTATGCATTATCCATTCATCTATTGTTTGCACATTTTTTGTTACTTAACCTTTAATTATCATTCAATATCCCTGTTTGTGACATTACCCCACTTAACATTCATTCATTCATCATTAACTTAAGTGCGGAGGATCATAACAACATACATCAGTGACATATCTATAATACTAAAAATTTATCATCATTGCACAATAAAATTATTTTGGTTCACCCCAAACTTGGTTACGTCCACACCAACTGGATTCTTATTTAATTCATTGCAATATCCTTACAGCTGTGCATTGCTCTTACAAAAAGATGTATTAGTTAACATTACCCAAACCTGCTTCATCCATTCTACTACAGTGTGATCCTAACACCCACAAACATTAGCCATACCTCAAAAGACCTGAAAACTTAGCCAATTCTTGACTCTTTCCTCCTTGAATATCACTTATGACTCATCATTCACTTCACAAATATCCCTAAAAAACCCATACATATTTATAGTTTTACAATAGGGATAAGCTAGTTACAAAATGGTTACAAGGTGGAAAAAATGTCCCCAAAATCCTAACTACTTTCCTCCTTTGCATGCTGACTACCGAACATGCCCCAATTGCTTTGCACGCACACTTATCCTTAACCAAAATGTCATGCGATCTGTTCCTGTATGATTCCCAAGACTTATCAAAAATATCCTACTCCAATAGGCCCCCAACACTAACATGTGGCTCATCCTGAGCCACTTCAGGTCTACTTCCATGTTTCCAAAAACTTTTGTAGTGTATCGCTAGCCGTTATAATGTTTTCCTTGACTTGTGCTTCCTATTGTACAATTTCATTGACCATTTTTGTAGTTAAGTGAGTCTTCAATTTTTCAACAGTTTCCCACGCTACCTGCTTGACCTTGCCTTGAGTGGTTGCTAACTCTGTTGGAGTTACTTCACACACACCTAGGATTTCTTTTTCCTAAGGTTTTTCCTTGTTTATTAGTCATAATTAGTCATTATCTAGTCTCGTATATTTTAGGGGAGAATATTCCACCTGGAGAATATTCTCTTTCAGTTGACACTTCAGTTTGACTAGTTGAGTTGAGTTTAGATGTTGCATTGGTTTTTTCACCATGCAACATTGAATCATCACCATGATAATGCACACTTACCTTGGGATCATCACGAGACTGGCGCATTACCCTTGATTCCCTAAGTTAACTCCTCACTACTCTATGTTCAGTCAGTTAACTGAAGACTAGTTGACTAGTTAACTCAGCTAGGTGGCAGTTCACTCCCGTAATTGCCCGAGATACTAGACTAGGTGGCAGTTCACTCCCATAACTGCCCGCGATATTGGACTAGGTGGCAGTTCACTCCCGTAACTGCCTGAGATACTAGACTAGGTGGCAGTTCACTCCCGTAACTGTTGTTGTGTGTCCAGATCACTCTAGACCACCACTATGGCTCATTAGTTACTAATGTATCATATATCTATTGTAAATTATTCACTCTTTGAGTGGAATAACGGTTAATGAGAATTCTTCCATTCTTTCTCTCCTTCTTATTCCTTCTCCAATTCTCTCTACAAATGTGTGTATTCTTGTTTAGCTATATATATTCTATGCAGGTTCAACACATTCACAAACTCTGCGGTCAAGTTATAGGATTATTCTTGCAATACCTCAATATTTTGCGCGCAAGCCTGCTACTCCTCCCTTAGCTGATTTATTTTTGAATATAGCTTTCTGTTTTCGACCATTTTTGTTACCACCTCTGTTGGCGATAATGTACTCATCACTTCTTTGAACTTCTATGCCTTATCCTACACAACATGTATCTTCTGGCCAATCTCCCACAACTCCGCATATTCAGTCAACTGCGTCCAAATTCCTGTGCTTTCTGCATACAACTTAGCACACTCTACTTCCATACTCTTGATGTTATTTATTCTTGTGGTGGCCATATTTTCACGTTGTTCCCTTTCCTCCAAGGGAGTGCTTGGTATATTTCGTGCATCTAAGTCGATGATATTTGTTTGGAAACCCTGAATGGCTTCACTAAGCTTTGTCACCTATTCCTCCAATGGAGTGTCTTCCTCCCTTAGCACTTCTAGAATAATGTTATAGACCCCTTTGACTACCTTTATGATTCTCTCTTCCTTGTGTGTCGCGTTGTCTTGTTCCTACCTGAGTTGGTCATATTCTTCTTCCAGCATGTCCTTATCTATGACTCTCTTTGTCAACTCCATCGAGGTTGACACTACGTGTACTTGAAGTTCCTATGTCATGCTTGATTGTAAGCCATACAAAATTTCTATAGGTAACTGAGATAACACTAAGTCAATATTACTTAGTGCCTTGGCTTGCTCTTGCAATTCTACAGTGGGGAAATATAAGGCTCTCATTGCTATCTTCATTACATGTCTTTATTTTGATATGATAGAGGTCATCCTTTGCACCTCAGCTATCTACGTTGTATGTTCTACTTGCACTTGTTGTCCTGTTTCTATTGTGGCATGTTGCTTGGTCTCCAAAAATTGTCACAATGCAGTAATATGTGCTTTCATATCCGCATGCCTTTCCTCTTGTTGTCTTGTCGTGTGTTGAAAAGATTCACCTGTTTCTTCTTTAACTTGGTTTGCAATACTATCCAAGTCATCTTTTGTGAGGGATTGAACGGCTAGTTCCTTGACAACTTTTCTTTTCTTGCACTGTGTGGTTGCTTTACTTGTGTCTATGTATTTTCTCTTCTCTCCCATGTGTTGTAAAATATTCCCTTTATTGTTTTCTTTCCCTTCTTCCTCTTCTACGCTTGATATGTATTCAGTTTCTAGTTGTTGCATATATGGTTTCTCTGGCTTTGTCTTTGTTGATGGGATTTTCCAATCAACGTCCTAGTCTTCCATAATGTGGCCCATGTCCTCCTTAGTTAACCTATACTGTGTGGGAAACCATTCCTGATTTGGATCCTTCTTGTCTTGCACATACATGTGATGCTGCCTTGCCTTAAAGCACAAAACTAACTTGTATGCGTCAACCACATATGGTGGTATGCATGGAATACTCTGAATTCTCGTCTGAATCATTTCCTTGTATATATAAAAGGAAACATTGTTGTCTAACTGTCGCTCCTTGTGTGTAGTATGGCATAAATTATGATATCTTGTAGCTAGGCATGGATTATATTTTACTCCCAAAAATTGTGTATCATCCGACTCCCTCCACTATGATATTGCAATTAGAATTAATATCCATGCATAGTGAAATTCAGTCCCTTTATCTTGCACGTCTTCACAGTCGATCAAGAACCGATTGAGAATTTTTTTTTCCCAGTTTGTCTACACACCCTATACGCACTTCTCAATTGTTGCTATGACTTCCGTTGGTACTTGGTCTCTACTAAACTTCCTTAAAAATTTAAAAGTTAATTCTAGTGACACAAACCTCACTGTGGGGTCACATATTCTTTCTATATCTAAATTATGTTATCCTAGGAATGTATGGAAATTTTCTTTTATTCTCTCGGATAGAGCCTTCTCATTCTTTTTGTCTGAAAAGATGAGTGAAGGGTCCTCCCCTTACGATGATAGTCCAATAATGTGCATAATAAAATCTATATCAATTGAAACCAGCCTGTCGAGCCATAAGTACCCTCCATGTTCACATATCAACAACATCTTTACGTAGGCGTTAATCTTTGTGCTCCTCCCGAAGTGTGGTATATCAAATACGTTCAGAATGCCAACTTTCTGCAACTTTGTTTCCCATATCTCTGGCTCTATCACAACTAGATTTGTCTCTATACTGATGTACCTCTTCAGATATTTGCTTGACACTAGCTCTGAATTTTTTTTCTCATTTGTAATGTCCTGGTATGCATATTTTAAACTTGGGATCAATTGTAAGATATGTTCCTCCATGATCATTCCATGTGGGATTTCTAGCTCCACAAGATCTTACTAAGCATATTTTGATAATTTTATTGGATTCACTGTATCTTTCCTTGGCGGTATGTAATATCTTTGAAAATTGGATGACCTTAGCTCTGACTCTGATGCTCCTGGTGTCTTTACCTATGCTAGTACTGTTGGTGGCTTACTACATGGTTTCTTTCGTGTTGATGTTGATTCCACTGCTGCCTTAGGCGGTGCCATTGTTCTCTGCAAATATTCTCTGTAACTAACTTCTTCATATCTTTTCTTATTTCACTTGGATCCATGCTCTCTCCTTTCACTGTTCTCTATGGGAATGCAAATGACAATAATTTTACCCGTTCAACCCTTCAACTACTTTTATCCACTTGTCAACTGTTTCTAAACTCATTCACGCATGAACTTACAGTCTAACTCACTTTCCTTAACATTCATTACTTGCATTAATGCTTAATTAACTTCGTATCTTCAGTGAATTATCCGTTAGATACTTCAACCTGTCAAATCCACCTTGTCGATGTTCATTTATGGTTACGTGGCACCACTATTTCACCATCATGGTCGCTCTTTATTTCATTTCCCATCATGAATTTTCTTAAATTATTTTCATGCTTTCTTCATCAACTTCTTTCACATTTCAATCATCCTTCTTGCACACACATCCTTCCTATTTACTTTGTCTCTACGGCATGCGCTAGTTTAAATTTTTTAACAATACTTCTATGCTTCCTTCCAACCTTCTATCTCTTACTTCAAACCCTTTTTGATTTCTTTTTCTTTTGTTTTCTACCTAAACTGTAATACACTATGGTACACATTCTATGTCGTTTGGGCTAGTGCATGGAAGCATGACTATCCCTGTATTGCTTCAACCTACTTCCGTTAACTAGTACTTCCATAACTTCTCCATCAAACTTCTCCAGTTGAACAACACCTGCTTCTATAACAAACCTTATCATGTATGGTCCTAACCAATGCATTTGGAGCTTCCTTAGGTGCTGTAGAAACTTGATGTCATAAAGTAACGCTAAGTCTCATGTTTGAAATTTATTCTACTTGATATGTCTGTCATGCCAAGATTTCTCGTGCTCTTTATATACCTGCTGATGGAAACTTATGATGAAATTATCTTCTTCTAATTCCATAAGTTCTGGCAATCTCTTTTCGAATACGCTGGAATATGTAAGCTCTACCATTGTAATAATGCGCAAAATTGGTACAATAAAATCCATTGGCATAAAAAATTATTTTCCATATGTCAATCTGAATGGAGTATGTCCTGTCAGCTTCTTTCCTGTGGTCCTATATTCCCATAGTACTACTGGAATATTCAAATCCTAGTCATCTCGTCTTATGTTGCAAACCTTTGTTAGCGAATATTCCAAAATCTTATTGAAGGCTTCTACTATGCCAATTTCCTGGGGATGGTATGGTGTACTTTTCTGATGATGGATATGAAATTCCTATGTTAATGCTGGAGTATTCCTATTCAGAATGTGAGTCCCCTGATCACTCAAAAGTAATCTTGGGCATCCAAACCTTGTGACTAAATTTTCGAATAAAAATCGCGCAATTGTCTCCGTGCTGCAAACTCGAACTGGTTCTGCCTTGATCGATATGGTTATGTAGTTTGTTGCAATAATGATATACCTATCTCTTGACCTCTTAGTTGGTGGATTAATCGGCCCAACAAATTCCACTTCCCATTTGTCAAATGCGTGTAATGTCACTTGTGGAACCAAAGGCATTTCATCTCTCCTGGAAGGTTTCCAAGTCTTTGAAAGACATCACAACTCTGGAAAAGTTTTTAGCATATTTATGTAGGGTAGGCCACCATAATATTTCACACATAATATTCTGGGCTATTTCATTTTTGGCGTAGTGACTTCCTGCAACCCCTTCATGTGCCTCAGATAGTACCGTGTTTCTTTCATGCTCCAATACGAAACATCACAAAATACCGTTTGTGCCTACTTGTACATATTTCCCGTTATCAAATGGTAGTCTGGTGCCTTCAATACAAGTTTCTTCTTCTTTGCCACTATTAAGTCTTATGGGGCTACTCATGTTCTAAAAAACTGAACTATTTATTCAAAATAGTCATTCACCATCTGAATTTCAAATAAGTGCGCATCTAGTAAACTGTCATCCATGTTGCCCGCATCTTGATCTCTGGACAATATGTGTGACAAATGATCCAGTCCTGAGTTAAAATTCCCTGGTTTCACTATCACCTCGAAGTCATATTATTGGAACAATAGTAGCCACCTGCATATTTTACCCCCCAACATTGGATTATTCACTAGGTATATCATCGTAGAGTGGTTTGTATACATCTTCAAATGTGATCCAAGTATGTAATGTATGAACTTATGGAAGGCATAGACCATCACCAAACCTTCTCATTCTATCGTAGTATAAATATTCTCTATATATGATATCTGCACTGCAAGTTATGGCTTCCCGAAAAATCACTTTCAACCCTTTTTCTTTTGTTTTGCAACAATATCTTGTCAAAAATATTCCACACCTCCTTTAACTGTTACAACATTTAAATTCTACGCAGGCACTTCCTTCAAACCACTTTCCATGTGACCATAACTCGAAACCACATACTTATTAACTCTTTAGTGCCTTCCTCTATATTCTTCTACACAAGATCTTGTTCAAACATCATGTCCTAGGGCTTGGTTACTTGTAGGCTGTCCACGCTTCTAATTGACCCTTTTTCCTTATCACGAGACCGATTCTTGGGACCAAGTCCTTCAAACTTCGGACTTCGACTATTCTCCCTTTTCAATCTTCCAACTTCTCTTGGAGTAAACTTCGTTGAACCATTCTATTAACTCCACTAACAGATCAAATGGTAGATATTTAATATCCCGTTGATTGGATGGTCCTGCCCCATATGGAGGCTTCAACAAGATCAACGAATATGACTTAATCAAGTGCTGGGATGGATGGTCCTTAATTAATTCAGGACTTCGATGCTCCAGGACTTAGGGACATTACAATTCTCAAGTCATTCAACTCCCCCAGAGTTCTACTCACTGAATTTCTTACCCTATCCTTCCACTTTTTAATTGGACGGTCACGAGGAATCCCAAAGGGTCTTAGAGCAATGACCCATGTGAATTTGTTACTCCAAGACTCCGGGATACTTCCACTCACAAGTTGCTCAATTGCTCTGGGGTTATACTTATTGAAGCAGTCATAAAGTGACAATGACCGCTTACCATCGGTTAACCCTTTCACTTATGCTATCCTTCCAATATCTTAATTCTATGGGTAGGACTTAATCAAACATTGGGATGGATGGTCCTTAATCATTTTGAGACTTCAGCGCTCCGAGAATTTAGGACATTTCAACTCTCAAGTCGTTCCACTTACCCGTAGTGATATTTGCTGAAGTGCTAACACCATCCTTCCATTGCTTGATATAACGGTTGAGAAAGGTCCTGAAGGGATCTTAGATCGATGGTTTGCATGAATTCGTGACTTCAATATTCAACACTTTCACTGGTAGAGACGTAGGACACCCCCGAAGGCCATACTCCTGGAGATGACATGGCATGCTGATGTCACCTATGGTGACGTGGATCCATGGAATGTGTGCCATGTGTCACTAAAAAATGAACAGGTTGGGGTCCAAAAGGTACTAAATCCAAGTGACATGTGTCCCCACACGATACCCCTTCCATGTGGCATAAGACATATCATCCACCAAACAGATGGTCCATGTTCATCCACTCCATATCTGACGACTGCATAATCTCACAGTTGCAACTTTGCACTTTGTGGATTTTCCTAGTCTCCAGTAATCGTCGAAGTGGTGAAGTTCCGGAGCCTTGGAAATTCTCCATCCTTGTACTTCTGATCTAATGGTTGACATTGCTCTCAAATTATTCCTTCAATTTGATGGTTGGTGAGAATTCAGAGCTTCTTGGATACTATGACTCTTGAGTAGTTCCATTTCTCCCAGAGTTATACCTGTCGAAGTGGTCATAAAGCAACGATGACCGCTTACTGTCAGTTAACACCTTTGCTTACTTTATCCTTCCACCATTGCTATATATCACGGTCAAAATTATTCTCGAAGTCCTTCCCTTGATCTAACAGTCGATGGGAATTCGGGACTTCGACACTCTGGGATTCTGGGCTATAACAATTCTAAAATGATTCGATTCTCCCAGAGTTAAACGTTCCGAAGTGGTCAATGTCGGATGACCCTGACCAATGAATAATATTTCACACGAACTTCCTATCATATCGGATGACCGGTGAGACTTCACAACTTTGGCCTTCAGCATATCATGCTTCTGTCTACCTCCCATAATCACTGAAGTGGCAAAGTTCTAGGGTTTTCATCTCCTGCTTGGCTTCGATCGACGACTGACGATCAACCGGTTCTATATAACAGTTCTTGTTTACTTGATTCCTGATATAACGATCTAGAGCTTCCTTGTTTCAATGGTTGTTCCATGATCCTTTACAAGGATCTTTGTCTGCACGATGCTCTAGCTTCTGCGTGACTCCTGGAACACTATCTCTCCTGAGATTTCCTTCGACCTTTCAAAATGTCTTAACGCTGTGTGATATGAACCTGCGCAACCTAATATGCTACCTCTCCTAATCTTTAGGTTTATATTGGTTTCCTCTGCACCTCACGCTACAACAACCATTAAAAAAAATAAACCTTCAACCTTCCAAGTCGAACTCGGATTTTCAAATTTGCAGATCGAACCCATTAAAATTCTCAAACAATCCTGAATTATTTCAACTCAAATTTTCCCACGAATTTGGGGATATTTTTATCTAATATTTTTGTTTTTCCCCAAATTCACACATTTTGAAATCTGTGATAGCGAAATTCTCAAATTCGAACTCATTCCGGCCCATACTAGTCCTATGTTTCAACCATAAGCTCTGATACCATTCTGTAACATACCCAACAACCCTTAGGTTGGCCACGCTAATCTGTAACATACCCCACCACCCATAGGATGGCCACAGTACTCCAAAAACCCACTTCTGAACTGATTTCGAATTCTAATAACATTTAATCTGAAAATAAAGCATGAAAGACTCACATGCATTAATCAAGATCCATGCTACAACATAAAATAAATAAACAATGTGCCATGCACAAAAAATAACCAAAAAGCATGCACTTTATAAATACATATCTAAGAGATAATTAAACACACAACGAAATATACATTATACAGAAAACACTGAGAGTACTAATATTTTCAAGAAAAAATTCACCAACTGGATGCATACCAAGGACGTTCCTCCCAACCATAGACACTGCTATTATTTTACTCTCAACAACAGGTCACCCTCGAGCCAGGGCTATGAATCCACAAGGACGGGTCCTAGTCCAAATCTAAAACACACAATAGTTGGCTCACTAGCTCTCAGGTTTCCCAACCACACAACAAATCCAAATTTCCAAATCTCTTTCCCCCTCAACTTGCACAACCCAAAGAAATGAACACCTTTCTCTTCCATGCAATCCCTTAGGCTGTTCCATTTTTCTCTAGGGCTCCAACGCTACTGGTCAAGAAATATCACTACTGGAAACTCTAAGGATTATCAATTGTGGACCGTTCTTTTATAACTACCAACAATCTCATGCACATAGGAATCCATTCCCTCTTGGATTGATCAATAATATATTACAACCATCTAGTAATGGATCTACTCTTCCAACCATTCGTTGTCATGCTCAGACCAAGAGAACACAAATTAGCAAGAACGAGGCACCAAAAATGAAAGAGTGAGAAGGGTGTAACAATTAATGAATAAGAATAAGTGAAGCCAGAACAATGAGTGAGTGAGTGAAGAAGAATTGAAGAATAAGAACCCCCAAAACAATCCCCAAGGGATGTTTAGATAATTACAGGATCCAAGAACCACATGGCCTCCCCAAGAAGCTCATGTAACCAATTTTCTCCATAAAATCAATTATGGGTAAATAAAATATAATAAAAAGACTTAGCCCCTTAATCCCCCTCTCTTGTGGAATCATAGCCCCCCGTCTCTTTTGTCCTTGTTTGTCTTGCAACCAATGGTGTATTTTGTTAATTTATATGAAGTATTACATTTCCTAGGCACTCTGACCCCTTTTCAACTTTACCTACACACCAACCTAAGTCACAATTACATAATACATTACATTTCATAATGGTTAAAACTGGTGTGTTACAGTTCTTCGGCTCCAATCAGAAGGAGGCTACGATCCCATGATTTACAAGCTCCAACTTGAAGGAAGCTACAACTCCCCAAATTCTCCAACTCCAACTAGAAGAAGGCTCCAACCTGAAGGAAGCTACAACTCCCCAAATTCTCCAACTCCAACTAGAAGGAGGATCCAACCTAAAGGAAGCTCCAACTCCCTATGTTCTCTGGATGCAACCGCAAGGAGGATATAACTCCCTTTCCTTGCACCATCCTTCCTCCCTGAAACATAAGTATAGACTCAACCTATCACTGATAATAAACCTGTCACTGATAATCAACCTGTCACTGTCACTTTCACTGATAATGATATCTCATCATCAAAATCATCATCAACAAGCTATATATACTCAATCGTATGCCAATATCACTAAGAGCATCTCTCATTCATATGCTCAAAATCATCGACATATGCCTCAAACCATGTGCCAAGAGAATTCCTTAAGCATGTGCCAAACCATTCAAGATATGTCTTAATCATATACTATAACCATCAAAATAGAACACATAGAAAGCATACCTTTATTCATGTAGCAACCTGGTGTATGTGATCACATACTTGCAAACCTTCCTCAACTTATTCAACAAAAGGATAACATCTTCATTTGACTTTACTTCAATCTTGCGGGACTAGTTTTTGGATTAGTCACAAACCCTAACTTTAAACAAGCATAAATATGTACTTATAATGAATAAAGGTCTAAAACTTGTACCCAATATTCATCAATATCTTCTCTAAAATTCCTCCAAGTTTCACTCCTTGAATCATCCCTAAAAGGAGTTATAGCGAAAATGATAGACCTTGTTGAATTCTGGCCTATTCTAGAGAGCGAAATTGTAGAGAATGACACACGATGAATGTTTTATATCTATTTATAAACCTTGCACAAAACATACTAGGGACTGTAGTATTTCCAATGCAGTTGGGTTCACAAAATTTGGATCCTCTATGAAGAAGTTATGACTGTGTTTTTGTAGAACACCTGTTTGAGACTAGTTTCAAGACTAGTCAAAGACCCTATCTTCCACAAAGTGTATCTCCAAAAATATAACGACCCAAATGATGAAATTTTTACCACAAATACCTTGATATGTCTTCTCAACAACCTCCAAGTTTCTTTATCCAAGTCATTCTATTAAAAATATTATAGCGAAAATGGTAAGATGACCTTAAATAACATACCTTAGAACACATCATCACAAGACTTCATCCTCCCTTGGAATTTCACCCTTATTCACTTCATATTACCTCTAAAATTTGCCTCATATCTCCTTGGTTATCTCAGATAAAAAATCAATTGAATTGATGTGACAAATGAACTCCTAGGTGCCTTATTTATACTAGATCTGGCACCCTCTTTTTAGGGCCGATTTGACACAAATAAAATTCAAAATAATTTTTAATTATTATTCCATTGAGGCCGACTTGACCAACAATATCCTTAATATTTATTTTAATATTCATTGCAATGGGGCCAACTTGTAACTTCTTGTTTGCAACAATTTTTCTTCTTTTAATTAATTTGGGGCTGGATTGTCACTTCTTGTTACAATTGTTTAGGGCTTCTTAACCATACTTTAGGGCTTCCATATTCAAGATGTCATATTTTCTCAACCATGAGGAACCACGTGGCATACCACCTACCATTGGAAATGACATAATGAGGACTATCCATATATGAGGTTTGTGCATGCATTTATAACATCCTTCACATTCATTTTATTCAAACAACTTCTGGCTTCATGACCACACCTTTGGGGATTCTTAACCACTTAACCACTTAACCATATTTCTAGGGATTCTTGTAGACTTGTTCAAAGCATCTTCCCATGAGGAACATGCTTAGAGCTACGACATAAGGGGACCACTTTTGTTACTTCTACAAATACACCCATCTCTTGGACTTCTTCTAGGGATGACTTCTAGGATTGACATCAATGACAACTAACTTTCCAAGACTACCAAATCCTCCTCATCCTCGGCCTCTACCGAATCCTCCTCATCCACCCTGATTAAATCCTCTTGGAGTATTATACTATGTAACTCCATTTGTTGATGCATTTTATTCTTGGAATTTGCAAGCATCTACAATGCACTCTTTCATTAAGTCGAATGTGCAACAATCATTCTCATCATGTCCTACAAACTTGCAAAAATTACAAAACAAATTCCTATGCATACTCTGGTACTTCTACAATAATGGACAAGTTGTTGGATGATGTCCCCATGTATTGCATATTTCACAATACACCACTCCTCCCGCCAATGGGTTCAGAGCCCCTATAGCCATATACTGCGCAAATGTTGAGAATTTGTCTTTACGTTGGCATTCTATTTTACATGTAATACACCAAACTTGTTCAGGCTTTTCCTTTCCTTTCACTAGTTCTGAAAACTGAATCATTAGCGAAAAAAACTGCGACTAAACTTGTGCCATCTCCTATAGGATATGCTTCTAAGTTCATTTCAATTTCTAATGCTTCTAGCTATGATGTGACCTTCTTTTGTGTCATAGGACAATGAGTGTGTGAAAATAGACCCGCAATAGACCATTCTTTATGTTGTTCATCAAGAATCTGGAATCTTAATCTACCAATCACATATTTAAACCTCTGATCGTAATCCCAAATTGTCATGTCTTTATTTTCTTAATTTATTTCATCTTTGTGATGTACCACGACTCATATTCCGGCTTCCAAAATTCCTTCAATAAAGCTTGTCCAATTTCTGTCAATGTCCTTGATTTCCCTGTCAGTGTAGTAGTCTGATACTTCATGTACCATAACAATGAATGACCTTTGAACCTCATTGCTAACTGTGCAATATTCATTTCCTCATCCTGGACATTCTTCATAGTCCATATCATCTCACATACAAACATATTCTATTCTAGTTCTTCCGAACCCTCTCCATGGAATTCATGCATCCTTAATGTATTATGTATTCCTGCCATTGTATTATGTGTAGTACTTACCTTTGGTGATGTTGAATGACTCTGGTTCATTGCTCTACTTCCACTATTCTGACTACTATTTTGAATTCCTCCACTAAATACATTTTGTCTTGACAAAGTTGCAGTTTCTTCTTCATATCTTGGTCACACACATGGGGTCATGGGTTCGACACATATTCCAATATGAGATGGACTTCCCTATTATGTTGGACTGCACCAAGGATCCTTTTCTTTCTCTTCCCTTTCTCTGCATGGTGTGATATTGGGGTATGAGGTTCCTATTCTTCTTCTTCTTGTTCTTATTTTGTTTAGTTAGACTTTGGATCATCCAAATCAAACTCTATTTTCTCAGGTTCTTCTTCCCCTAGTAGGAATTCATATTTGGGAACATCTTTAACCTCTCTAAAAACAACATCCCGACTGTAAACAATATTATTAGTTTCTAGGTTCCAAATATTATAACCTTTCATACTATCTTTATAACTAATAAATATCACTTTTCATCTTTATTATCCAACTTACTCCTATTTTCCTTTGGAGCATGTACATAATCATCACAAACAAACACCTTGAGATGTTGAAGAGAGGGTTTCTTACCAGTGCATACCTCATGTGGATTTGTTTCCACCAACGTTGATGAGGGTGATCTATTGACCAGGTAACATGAAATACCCACTTCCTCTACCCAAAATTCCTATTCTAACCCAACACCAATGGGCATGCTCCTTTCTTTTCCATCAATGTCCTATTCATCCTTTCTGCAACCTTATTCTATTGAGGTGTGTATGGAGTAGTTTTCTTCCATACTGTACTGAACTTCATACAAAACTCTTCAAATTCATTCCCGCAGAATTCTCCACCATTACCTGTCCTCAAAACCTTTATTTTATTCTCTATTTTATTTTCTACAAGAGCCTTAAACTCCTTAAAATTATCAAATACCTCATATTTCTTCCCAGTAAAATAAATCCACGTGTTCCTTGAGAAATCATTTATGAATGAAACATAATAGACATATTTACCTAGTGATGGAATAGGCACAGGTCCGAACACATCAATGTGTATCAACTCTAAGATCCCCTTTGGTATTGTAGCACAAAATGAGAATATTACTCAATTCGATTTACCATATATGCAGTATTCACACAAATCAAAATCCAGGGTGTAATTAGACATACCTTCAACCATGTTGTTACCGTGTAGTGTTTGAAGGCCCTTTTCTCCAATATGTCCCAGTATTTAATGCCACAACATGGTCTTGTTTCTAGGGATAGTATGGATCCTATATTATTTAGAACATACTAGCCACTTTGGGTAGAGCATTAGAACAAACCATGAAAATTGAAGCAATGTCCAGATACCCTAGGAATTTGTGCATGATGAGATCCCCAAAGCTAATAATATTTCACAATTCCAAGGCCAGATTTCCATGCCGACTAAGAAAATTTAGGAGTTTTCCCTACCTAGAGGAGGTCGACCATAGGTCTGGTGCATTCTTTTCTATGCTGAAGGACATAAAGTGGCAGAGTGTCAAAGATTGTGGGGTGAAGAAGATATTAACCACCATATACCTCCACCACCAGTCATACCATTAGGCATTGTTACACAAGTTGCGATTGCGACACCATTCCATGCACTTGTTCAATTCTAGGACTTCTTGACTCAGAAAGGGGGTCAACCCAATGAGTATTGTGATATTTGCAGACACCATGGACATTCTTCGAGATGTTTCCCCATTTTATATAAATATACATCTATCCCAAATATGGTGTATTGTGAATTCTATGGGTCGACTACCCATACGGCCAAGTAATGCTGTGCTTTAGATGCTCTTGTGGATATACTAGAATGATATTCCTTTAGGATTGATGAAGCCTGTCAATTATTTGGAGGAGGTTGTAGAGGCGGAGGAGCTTTTAGAGGAGGCTAAGCTAGAGACAGAGGACCCACTCACTACTACAACTATGACGAACATGTCCACCTTGCAAGGGACTACCCACATCTGAGGAGACCATGGTGCACACACTACCAAAATGATACCCATGCTATTGAGGACTGTCCTAACCTGATCGCACGATGGGAAGATCATGCAAGACAAAATGGGTCCAATTTGATAAACTTTTAACCTAGGCCAATTGTGGAAGAGAGGCAGTCCAACATTCATGTTATAACAAGGAAAAGAAAAAAGACTGGTGTCAATGCTGAACATCTTAATCGAGATTAGATTTAGAAGGTAGTACCTAAACTCCCATATGATCTTGTACAACAAAAGGATTTTTTTTAGAATGTAGTAGAATTGTTCCTCCAGATGTCTAACTACGCTATACCAAAAGTTGTGAATCCAAGCTATACCCCTCCTTGTCAAGTTGCGGAAAAGTTGGTCCTATCCAAGGGCCCATCATATGAGTAAAACAACACTATCACCTTATTGTTGCAACGCTTTTTTGATATCTTGGATGATGGACACCTTACCCCAAAGTTTCAGAACACCATTAACACAACTCTGGGAGTTGAGGGCAATGCAGATGGATCTATATCTGCTAATCTTCTCGAGAGGAATGTAGGTTGAATACATCGATGAAAGAAGAGGTTAAGATGCGAGTTCAAACTAAATTCCCATATTGATGGGTATGAAATTAATGATGCCATGCTGGATTTGGGCTTAGATGTTAATATCCTACCAAAGTAAATGTGGGAAGCTATGGGAAAACCCATGTTGGTGTATTCCCCAATTCAATTGCACATGGAAAACTAGTATTGTATTTAACTAGTAGGGAGGCTAGAAAATGTGGAACTATATCTAGCCAGAGTAAAGACTATTTCTAACTTCGAGGTGATTGAGATGATGTTGGAGAAGGATCCATATCCAACCTTTCTTGGAATTTATTGGAAATATGAAAATTATGCTGTGATCAACTTGAAGAAGGAATCCATGACCTTCAAAGTGGATGGTGTTGGCATGTTTATAGGAAGAATGTTCTTGTCATTGATGGCAAGAACAACAATGATGTTGGTAGGATTACAGGCAGAGTGTGCATGGAAAGAATAGCAACGAAGACAAAGTAGAGAAATCTCAAGAATCTCAAGAGGAATAGAGTGAGTATGCAGAGATCAAAGCTTGAAAAGAAGCGTAAGCTTAGGAGGAGAATAGAACAGTATGCAGAGATGAGAAATCTCAGAAGATATAGTGCAAAGTTTCATACAGAGCGCAAGTGTGCGCCAAGGTCGAGGTGAATTTGTTAGCATAGGGTCAGAAATAGGGTTCAACACTATGACAACGCACCAACAAATCCCTAACTACCGGCCCTTTCGGCAACCCCTGTTAAGGAGATGAAGTCTCACCCGAAGTAGAGGTAGGAGTGGTTGAAAAACTCATGTGTCTACAACCTTATCTAGGACACAGATCTGTGATTATAACACTTAATATAGCTCTTAGCACCATTAGTCCCTCGATATGAAATCACTATTCACTTCGCTGATAAAACAGAGCTTCATAACATTCCAACTAATCTAATGTATTTAAGAAGTTAGCATATAAATGGATCAGAATGAGCATATAAAGCACTAAGAATGACTATCTTGATCAGATCCAATATTCTCACATATCATAAGCACAAAGTAGAAGTAGATCTATCTAAGCATATCAAATCACTTAGAAAATAACATGGGAACACATCAAGACAAATCACAAATCACATAACACAATGTTTACGTGGTTCACCCCCACCCCGGGGCTACGTCCACCAACTCTTCTTCTTTATTGTCTTCATTCAATCGGTTACAATCATAAAGCCTTCAAAACCCTTACTCCGCAAAGGACAAATTTTTTTTGCAGCTCGCGAGATCCTTCTTCCCCGTGTTATAGCACTAATCCCTCCACAATATGCTACAAGGACCTGCACTTAGCTCTGCAAGTCTCTTATAGTCATGCACAAATCCCTTACAATTCATACTAGCACTTAGCCTCTAGCACTTAGCATATCATCACATCACATAGATGCACTATTCGACTACTTCTTACATTTCCTATCCTTCTATTTATACATACAAAATAGGCCTAAACATGGGTAAACCCATGGTCCGACATCCCATTCCCATTACATATTCCCAAACACCCAAAAAGGATCCAAAAGTGGGCCAATATCCCGTGATCTCCGCTTCCTCTTGTGCTCCTCCTTAGACAGGCTGTCAAAGTCCCAAAATAGGTCAACATGACCAAGAAACTCCCAAAAATTGGTCAAGGGCCAACATAATTCCATTACCAAAGATTAGGAGAGATATCATTCTCAGAAGTGCAGGTGAGGTCCAAGTCATCGAGACTCACAGAAGGATCAAAGGTTGAGGCCTTTGACACTTAGAAATTATTCCAAGTCAGGAGGATGAATAAGCTCAGGAGGAGGAACGACAATGGCCGTAAGATCTGAATCCAGATAGGAGGAGCACGAAGAGGAGGAGATTAGACCTCAGTCGTCGGATCAGAGCATGAATGACCAACAATGGTTATATCCAGTGGAATGGAAACGAGGATAAGCCGAGGAGTTAGTAAACACTCCAAAGCTGCGAAGGAATCCTGGCTGTTGGAGCCAGAGGACACATGGAAAGCGATTGGAATTTCACTGACTCGCAAACTGGAGAAGTCAAAGGTGAGTGTTGTGGGAACTCACGATGTGTGAAATTGCAAAATGATATGGGTCATTGGATCCAGGGGACACGTGGCGAGAGATCAACATTTCGTTGATTCGTGAACTGGAGAAGTCAAAGGTAAGAGTTGCAGGAACTCATGATATGAGAAGTCATGAAATGATCTGGGTCGTTGGATCCAAAGGACATGTGGCGAGAGATCAACATTTCGCTGACTCACAAGATGGAGAAGTCAAAGTTGAGAGTTGTAGGAACTCGCGATATGCGAAATGATCCAAGCCATTGGATCACCAAGGATATGGACCGTTGATCTGATATGAAGTTTGATTCTGTGATATTGATCACAGTCATCAATCCAAGGGAGAGATCTCAATCGTTGATCTGATATGAAGCATTTCGGAGTTTCGCGAGTTGGGAGTTTTGAGGAAAATCATAGCAGGAGTTTGCGATATGAGAAATCATGACACACCCCTCTTGCTTGGCCCCTAGTCACAACTGGTGGTCACATTGATGGAGGTTAAGGGAGGAGATAGCATTTCTAGGCTCCACTTCGGAGTTTCACGAGTTGAGAAATTCGAAGCAACTAACAGAAGGAAATCATGAAACATGAAATCACGATTTGATCACTGCCATTGATCAAAGGGAAAGATCTGGATTGTTAAATCCAATATGTAGTATTTCAGATTTCGCAAGTTGGGAGATTCAAGGAAACTAGAGGCAGAAGATCGCGAAACAAGAAACACAAAATCATGAAGAGCCCTCATTCTTGGCCCCTAGTCACAGCTAGTGGTCACATAAATGGAACAGAAGGGAAGGAGCTAGCAGTGGTAGGCTCGATTTCGGAGTTTCGTGAGTTGGGAAAATCAAGGTGACTCATAGTTGATCACCCAAAATGAAAATTCGTGAAATGACTATTGGTTAGGCATACGGTCACCACCGATGGTCATGTGAAAGGAAGGGGCTTAGCCAGAAAAGATAAACTCCCACTATGTATTTTTCTCAGGAAAGGAAAAAGCGCTAAAGGGATGAGTGCACGAAGGTTCTCTCAGTAATTGCTAGAGACTAACTGATTGTAACTGCAGAAATTCACTGATGGTTTCAGCTAGAGAATTTGAAGAGGCTGCAAAGTGATTGTCAGAGAAGCTGAAGAGTCTCGAGGTATCTGATAGTGGTATGAAGACTCATCAGAGAGACAATTGACAAATGGAAAAGTGTCGAAGTCTGTAAATGCAACAGAGAGGATAAAGCTCGATTGTGACAGAGAAGACGAAGAGTCGAACTTCTAGAGAAGGCATAGAATCTCATCATAATGTCTAATGATTATGAATGCATGTTGTTGGGTATGTTTTATATTCTTTGCACGAGCAGTAGTGCTTGAGCGTCTGCACCAGGCGTGTAGGGGGGTTAGAGGGGGGCGGAGCCCCTCGCGTGGGGGTTCGGGGGCAGCACCCCCGAATTTTTTTTTCGCACCGGGATGACATATTTTCGGGATGACATATTACCGAGACGACATATTTCTAGGACGATATATTACTGGGACGACATATTTCCGGGACCACATGATATTTAGGTGGTTTTTCGACACATGGTTTTTTGCCGATGGTTTTCTATTTTCGGTTAAGGAATTAGGGTTTTGGACTAATCCAGGTCATTGGGTTTTGGTTTTGGATGCTGCTGGCTCCTATATGTAAATTGTATTGTAAACAATGTAAAAAAATATGTATGAATATAATCTATGTTGGTTTTCCCAGTTTGGGTTTCTAGGGGAAAAATCTCTGTGTAATGTTTGCATTTTCCATTGTATATTTTCTATTCTTTTCTGAATATCTATTTACAATAGACATTGTACAAGGTTAGAATTTACATTTGGTATCAGAGCTTTATTGGCTTCAGGAGGACGCCTTTGTGGTCAAGGGTTTGGCTCGGGACTATGATAAGCCTTGTTACAGTGGGAGATTTGCGGTATTGTTTTTTAGGTGAAAAGAAATGGCAAACAATTCGAAGATGGAGATCAAGAAGTTTAATGGGAAAAGATTTGAGCTGTGGAAGCTCAATATGGAAGATATTTTGGTGGACAAAGATCAATGGATTGCAGTATATCTAGGTACTTCACCTACAGGAACTTCTGCAGATGACTGGAAAAAGATGGATCAGAAGGCAAAGAGCACAATCCGACTGTGTCTCTCTGATTCAATATTACTGAATGTGTCAGAGGAAGCTACAACCAAGGATTTATGGGAAAAGTTGGGGAAGTTGTATCAGTCTAAGTCTCTGGTAAATAAACTATTCCTGAGAAAGAAGCTGTATAACTTGAGGATGAGAGATGGAGACTCAGTGGCAGATAATTTGAACGCCTTCAATACTGTGGTAAGTCAGTTAGTATCTGTTGAGATTAAAATTTTAGATGAAGATAAATGTATCAGTTTGTTGTGTTCTTTACCAGACTCGTGGGATAGTCTGGTTGTGGCCATAGGTAGTAATACAACTTCTTTGAAGTTTGAAGAAGTGGTCTCATCCTTGTTGTCGGAGGAGATGAGACAAAAGAATATGGAAGGACATAGCATAGACACATTATTTGCAAGAGGATGTTCCCAGGAAAGAAATAGATCTAATTTCTCAAGTGGGAGATCTAAGTCTAAGGGTAGATCTAAATCTCCTGGAAATTTTGGAAGGGTATGTTGGAGGTGTGGAAAAGAAGGGCACTACAAGAAGCAGTGTAGATCCAAAATTGA